>JBBPFD010000679.1:0-47500 GCA_038363315.1 Mugilogobius chulae
CACACAAAAACTGTAGAGCTCAAAGCAGCAGAGAGCTGAGGAGGGAGCCAGACTGTAAGAGAGCAGCAGACACAGACACTTGAGAGGATTTGAGCTTTTAAGATGGAGTCTGCCCTGTGTACACTGCTCTCAGCTCTGGTTGTGCTCCTGTGTTCTTCCCCAGAGTGTAAAGGAGAAGACACAGTGAGCCAGCCAGCAGGAGACGTCCTCCTCACTCAGGGACAAACTGGGAAAACACTATGTACTTATGAAACCAGCGACCCATACCCATATCTGTTCTGGTACAAACAAATAGGACAAGAAGCTCCAAGATACATGATGAGACTGTACAGTGGAACTACTGTCAAATCTCCTGAGTTTGACAAGGACAGATTTAGGCTGAGTTCAATAAAACGTCTCTGTCTCTGATCATCCAGGATGTGGATGTGACAGACTCTGCTGTGTACTACTTGCTCTGCAGCCCACAGTGACAGGAAACACCAAAACTCTGAACAAAAACCTCTGGAGCAAAGACAACACAATACTGCAGTAGCTCCACTAGAGGGAGACACTCTCTGTGAAGCTTCAGACTAAACCCAGACGCAGCAAAGCCAACTGTCAGTGTGAGAACTAAGCAGACTTCAGAAAGTTCACATGAGGATCACTCAGCTGTGTTTGGACACATGTTTCCTTTAATGGCAGCACTGCTCCTGCTTTTGTTGTAGTGGTAAGTCTTATTCAAACCTATGTTCACACTTATTACATCCACTCAACACTTACTGAAGCACAGAGCAAGAAGCAGCAGCAAATATGTTCCTAACTTCTACATTCATTTGTTTTCATGTAGGAGTCAGATGTGAAGAGCTCACTGCTCAAAGCCTGAGGTCTGCGCTGAACAAGGAAAACAAGTCTCTCTGAAGTATGAATATTACAAAGAACCAACCTTTCTGATTATTTCTACTGGTATCGACAATTTCCCGGAAAACCTCCAGAATTTATTATTCTCATACTGGATCAGAAATAGAATGAAAAAACAAATCCAGGGAGTTTCAGTCCAAATGACAAAGACCAAAAGCGTCTCCTTTTGTCCCTGTCCTCTGCTGCAGTGGGAGACTCTGCTGTGTACTACTGTGCTGTGAGGCCCACAGTGACAGCAAACCCACAGTCTCTGAACAAAAAGCTGTGAGAGAAACAGCAGTACTCCACACGTCCACTAGAGGGAGACACTGGAGCAGATTGACTCTTGCTGCTCCACAAAAGCCTCCTGTGGTAGAAGCTGCTGCAGTCTTCTCACCGCTCCACATCTAAACTCCAGTCTGGGCTCTGCTGCTCTCACAGACCTTTAAATCTGTCTGGGTTTAAACACTAATACTGTCCTTTATGAATGTAGTGTCTGAAAGGTTCCTGACAAATCAAACGTTGCTTCTGGTTCCAGTCCTGTGTCAGACTGAATGATTTGTTGCAGTTTCCTGTTGGTCCTCAGGGGTCAGTCTTTGGCCCTCTTCTGTTCAAAGGAAACACAGATGAACACTTTAGCTCCACCTGCAGGTGGATCACTGTGTCTCTGGTGAAGAATTCTCCACCTCTCGGACTATCAGCACAGGAACTCCACAGGGCCGTGTACTTCTCCTCTGCTCTTTTCCTGAGAGGCATCTGGCTGCAGATGACTTTCATCTGTATTTGGCATAACTGTGAATATTCTTAAAAGTCTTGGGCTGGAAAGATGAGAGTGGAATATTAAACATATTTTGAATGACACAGTACCTTTTAGTTTGAGTTTCTCTTCACTGTCCCTGTTTTGTGTCGTCCAAAATGTGAGCACTTATAACTATTAAGAAGAGCACTTGTAGGGCCTCAAATACACAGACAAGTATCACATTTACACATTAAAACCACAGAATGTTCCTTCTTTCCTCTTAACTTTTTATAGTATAACTCCTCATTTCAGTCAGAAACCAAAGAGCCACACTAGAGTCTCTAAAGAGCCACACTGGAGTCTCTAAAGAGCCACACTAGAGTTTTAAAGAGCCACACTAGAGGTCTCTAAAGGCCCGCACTAGAGTCTTTAAAGAGCCACACTAGAGTCTTTAAAGAGCCACACTAGAGTCTTTAAAGAGCCGCACTAGAGTCTTTAAAGAGCCGCACTAGAGTCTTTAAAGAGCCACACTAGAGTCTTTAAAGAGCCGCACTAGAGTCTTTAAAGAGCCACATAGAGTCTCTAAAGAGCCACACTAGAGTCTCTAAAGAGCCACACTAGAGTCTCTAAAGAGCCACACTAGAGTCTCTAAAGCCACACTAGAGTCTCTAAAGAGCCACACTAGAGTCTCTAAAGAAGCCACACTAGAGTCTCTAAAAGAGCCACACTAGAGTCTTTAAAGAGCCACACTAGAGTCTCTAAAGAGCCACACTAGAGTCTTTAAAGAGCCACACTAGAGTCTCTAAAGAGCCACACTAGAGTCTCTAAAGAGCCACACTGAGTCTTTAAGAGCCGCACTAGAGTCTAAAGAGCCCACTAGAGTCTTTAAAGAGCCACACTAGAGTCTTTAAAGAGCCCACTAGAGTCTTTAAAGAGCCGCACTAGAGTCTTTAAAGAGCCAACGAGTCTTAAGAGCACACTAAGAGAGCCACACTCTAGAGTCTTTAAAGAGCTGCATGTGGCCCTTGAGCCGCAGGTTACAGATCGCTGAGTTAAACTGACTCCACCTTCATCAGGCTCAGCTCCACCCACAGGAGGGAGGTGGAGCTGGTGCAGCAGCTGAACGCTCAGAAGACAGTGGAGATGACTGTGGACTTTAGCCTCTCACCCTACTGTACGTCTCCAGGGAGGAGCCAGACTGCAAGAGAGCAGCAGACACAGACACTTGAGAGGATTTGAGCTTTTAAGATGGAGTCTGCCCTGTGTACACTGCTCTCAGCTCTGGTTGTGCTCCTGTGTTCTTCCCCAGAGTGTAAAGGAGAAGACACAGTGAGCCAGCCAGCAGGAGACGTCCTCCTCACTCAGGGGGACACTGGGAAGATAGAATGTAGTTTTCAAACTAGCTACACAGTCCAACTTTGTTTTGGTACAAACAAGAAGGACAAGGAGCTCCAAAATTCATGATGAGGAAACCTAAATCACATCAAAATGGTTTGATACATACAAATCTCCAGAGTTCAATAAAGAGATTTGAAGCTGAAGGTGAAGGGAATCCTTCACTCTGATCATCCAGGATGTGGATGTGACAGACTCTGCTGTGTACTACTGTGCTCTGCAGCCCACAGTGACAGGAAACACCAAAACTCTGAACAAAAACCTCTGGAGCAAAGACAACACAATACTGCAGTAGCTCCACTAGAGGGAGACACTCTCTGTGAAGCTTCAGACTAAACCCAGACGCAGCAAAGCCAACTGTCAGTGTGAGAAACTAAGCAGACTTCAGAAGTTCACATGAGGATCACTCAGCTGTGTTTTGGACACATGTTTCCTTTAATGGCAGCACTGCTCCTGCTTTTGTTGAGTGGTAAGTCTTATTCAAACCTATGTTCACACTTTATTACATCCACTCAACACTTACTGAAGCACAGAGCAAGAAGCAGCAGCAAATATGTTCCTAACTTCTACATTCATTTGTTTTCATGTAGGAGTCAGATGTGAAGAGCTCACTGCTCTAAAGCCTGAGGTCTGCGCTGAACAAGGAAAACAAGTCTCTCTGGGATATTCTTATGAGAGAGCAGCTACTGTTGGTGATGTTTTCTTCTGGTATCGACAATATCCAGGAAACCTCCAGAATTCCTGCTTCGACATTTAGGAAAGCGATTCCAAGACAGAATAGCAAAGATCTAGCGTTTTCAGTGAGAGATAAAAGTGTGTCTCTGCTGCTGTCCTCTGCTGCAGTGGGAGACTCTGCTGTGTACTACTGTGCTGTGAGGCCCACAGTGACAGCAAACCCACAGTCTATGAACAAAAAGCTGTGAGAGAAAACAGCAGTACTCCACACGTCCACTAGAGGAGACACTGGAGCAGATTGACTCTTGCTGCTCCACAAAAGCCTCTGTGGTAGAAGCTGCTGCAGTCTCTCACCGCTCCACATAAACATTGAAAAAAACAAAAAAAAACCACATAACAAAAACAGGGACTCTGTCCTCTGGATGGCCGACCACATCTGTTCTGGACGTTTTAATGTTAAAAATTACATTTTTTTGTTTTTGTTTGACTCCTGGGTTGGTGTTTCCATGTTTTTCCCAGATACCTTCCACCCCAAAAACTGCACTTTTGGGTCTATTTGCATCACTCTAAATTGTCCTGTGAGCAGAGCTTACATTAGCCGACACCTGCCGGTCTTTTGCAGGTAAAATGTGCTGTTGACCGGCAGAAAAAATAGGCTAATAAATAATCATCATGGGAAAATTAGGAATAAAATCTAATTTATTGTAGATTATTTAATTACAATTCCACATTTGCTCGTTCTGAGCCGAGTCAGACTAAAAACTAGACTGGAGCTGATACATGTGACCCTGGTGCTGTCACAGATGATTGACAGCTCTCCAGAGAAGCCAGTGCACGTGCGCCGATATATTTTTTTCTTCTCAACTCAAACAAAATGTTTTATTCGCATTTGAACAAACTGGCTAAATACGTGACATGAAGAAATGTGTGTAAATGAATGTGCGTCGCTTATGAAGTGGAGAAAAGAGAGAGAAACGCAGGAAAGAGCGTCTCTCGCAGAGAAAATGTTGATCAGCAGAACAGACGAGCGTTGCTGCAGGAGACTCACAGGTTCAACACTTTACACGTGAATCACATCAGTATGAGCCTTAACTGTCACTAAAACCTGCCACTGAACTTAGAAAACTGCGGTTTAAAAGTGGTCTGCTTCGTACCGACGCACTTCGATCTCGTCTCAGACACACGAGGGTCGACGCTTTACTCGGGTTCAGTGTGTGTGATGTCCCGGCTCCTGCCTCAAACACACAGGGGATCACAGGGCCTGGCTCTGGTTCAGTAGTACACGCACGAGGGGGAATCAAAGCGTCTCAAGCATTTAATTAACAATGACTACTTTTATCTTTAAATAAACTTGTGACGGTTTGGCAGAGTTTTAATATTTATTATTGTTTGTTTTAATGAGTTCGTGGTGGGGTGCCAGTCAGTCTCCCTCCTGACATATCGGATAAAAATAAATAAATAATAACCCAACCTCACACAAGACTTACACTTCTTGTGTAAACCCTAACAAAGCAACAAAATAACAACCATAGATCTCTCAGTTTTGTTCATGTATTCACTTATATTACACAAAGGAATCAACATAAAGTGTCCCCAGTTCATAAATGTCCATAAAAGAAAAAAAATAATAATATGGGGAGGAAAACAGAAGTCCAATCTCCAATGTTGGGGAAATAGTCTCCCAGATAGAAAGCCCCACAACATCTAAAATATATAAACATTGTAGTCAGAATGCAGTCAATTAACACACACAATATTGTTCTTTCAACAAATGACCCAACTCACGGGGCACGTAGCGCGTGCAGACGTAGCGTGTGCAGACGTAGCGTGTGCAGACGTAGCGTTTGCAGACGTAGCGTTTGCAGACGTAGCGTTTGCAGACGTAGCGTGTGCAGACGTCACTACGTCCGTTAACACAGGTCAGGGGTAACCACCCATACAGCCAACTAAACACAAATATATATATTTTTGTTTAAGATTTTAATATTACATTTCGGCCGCCACAGAACTCATTTTAACGCACTATATTTAAGAAATAAAACACTCACAGCCAGCCGAGTGCGTAGCAGCGTGCTGATGTGCTGACGTAGCGCTGTTTGCGGAAGAGCTGGTTCTCGTGCTGAGGCGGAGGAGCAGCGGAGAAGTTTTTGTCTGAAAAGCGAAGAGTTGACAGCGAATACCGGGAGCGCAGAGGATTCTACGGCGTCTGTCGTGGTGATAGGCAGTAGTCATGCTCTTCCTAGCTGTTTTTCCGGACTGAATTATCGAGCAGTTTTCCAGATAGGGAAGGGGATGGCTTTGCAGTTGGCGCGCAGGGATTGACAAATGGGTGAGTTGAAAGAGGGACGTTCATGCATGTATAATTTATCGAGGGGTGTTACTGTGGGCAGGACGGGTGATGATGGGCTGTACTGTATTTTTCCAGGAATGTGTCATAAAAAGAAATACGAAGACAACCCAGGTTGTCACAAACTATACATTTTATTTAAAAGAGAAATTAAATCAAGTTTATGGAAGTGCGTACTGACAAAAGTCATGAGCATTTGTTTGTAGGGATGTCACGATATCAAATTTTAGAATCACGATTATAGCAAAAGGAAAAATCACGATTTTGAGATTATTCACGATTATCGGCATAAAGAAAAATAAATACATTATATACATATATTTATTTTTTAAATCTAAATTATTGGCATTTGATTTGCTGACAGTGACAATACACTGATTGTATTATGATGTAGGCTTGATTAAAACAATAAATGCAATTATTTTAAATAATTATCCTATGACAAAAAATAATGTATTATTTATGTTTTAAACAAATTATCATTCAAGCATAAAAAAAAAACATTATTGTCCCTTTAATTGCTTTAATATTCTCATTATACTTACAAGGAGAGATCGATTACTAATAATATATTATGTGTGATATCTGTCACGTGACTCATGAAGGCGACTCATCCACACGTTTTGTTTTCCCAGCGTCGTCATGACGTCTGCAGCGTCTCTGCTTTAGTTTTACTTTCAGATCAGAGTTTATGTCAAATGAAGCATAAATACTGTTTATTTTGCCGTGAGCTGCGTGATTCTCTCTGGAGCGCTTCGTTTAAAGGATTTACGTTGTTTCTTTACCTTTACTTGGACGAACAGCGAGGGATGATCGTATCGAAGATGCTAGATCATGTGTTAGCGCTTTTAGCGGCTACTTTTCAAAGGCACGTCTTGCATCTTGGACACTCTTCAGCACAAAGCCCCGGTTATCTTAAAAACAACCCTCGACTTGATACTTTGGATGGATACAACTCCTGAAGCGCTAACTTCAGCAGCCTTTCAACTCAGCGGTGAGTTGACGACACACACGCTGTTCTCCGCCTCACGCTGCCCGAGCACGGCACGGCAGTCACGTCAAAGAAGACGTAAGACGTGTTTGCGGTTTACCGTGAGTTGTAAAAATTCCACGAATAACCTACCGTGGGGGAAAATATTCACGATTATTGAAAAACCGGTTAATCTTGACATCCCTAGTTGTTTGTATAAGGCATTCATATCTGACCAGTTGTAACTGACCAGAATTTCCAAACCAAGAGGTCTAGAGTAAACTCTGCCTGTGAGTGAATGAGTATCTGTCTTTATGTTAACCCTGTTCCCCCGCCTAAGGCCCCAAGTCACTGGGATAGGCTCTAGTCTACAGAGAACAAGAGGTACAAAATAAATGAAAAAATATTTCCTTCACATGACGTCACATCAACCTAGAGACCAATAATATTGAATACATGTAACTGGGTTTAGTCACAGAAATCATCAGATTTAAAAACTGAGAAATGTCCTCAGATATTTTATGGAAAACTGCAAAGTGCAAACAAATATTCCAACTCAGCGCTTTTTAAAGGATTTTAACTTTTCTAATCACATCTTAATGTCTGACCTGTGACCTCCAGCACAGTCTCACCTCAGGGCTGTGTACTGTCCTCACTACTGTTCATCACACAACAGACTTTTCACAGAAACATGCTTCAGACCAGGCTCCTCCCACTTCACACCAAACTGTAGAGCTCAAAGCAGCAGAGAGCTGAGGGAGGAGCCAGACTGTAAGAGAGCAGCAGACACAGACACTTGAGAGGATTTGAGCTTTTAAGATGGAGTCTGCCCTGTGTACACTGCTCTCAGCTCTGGTTGTGCTCCTGTGTTCTTCCCCAGAGTGTAAAGGAGAAGACACAGTGAGCCAGCCAGCAGGAGACGTCCTCCTCACTCAGGGGAAACTGTAGAGATAAAATGTAGTTTGAGACCAGTGCTACTACTGCATATCTGTTCTGGTACAAACAAGAAGGACGAGAAGCTCCAGGATACATGATGAAGAAAACTAGATCATTATCTAAATGGCTTGACACAGTAAAATCTCCAGAGTTCAAAGAAAGTCAATTTGAAGTTGAAGCTCAGGACAATCCTTCCATCTGATCATCCAGGACCTGCATGTGACAGACTCTGCTGTGTACTACTGTGCTCTGAGGCCCACAGTGACAGGAAACACCAAACTCTGAACAAAAACCTCTGGAGCAAAGACAACACATACTGCAGTAGCTCCACTAGAGGGAGACACTCTCTGTGAAGCTTCAGACTAAACCCAGACGCAGCAAAGCCAACTGTCAGTGTGAGAAACTAAGCAGACTTCAGAAAATGATTTGTTACAGTTTCCTGTAGGTCCTCAGGGGTCAGTCTTTGGCCCTCTTCTGTTCTAAAAAGCTGCAGATGAACTGCTTTAAACACAGTTTAGCCTCTAACCAGAGCTACAATAGAGCAAGTACTACAGATATAACTACTAATGTGTATTACTGTTGTTATGATTAACATCATATTTATAATTGACAATACTTACATCAGGATTAAATTGTTTTATAGAGTGAGACAGCTCTAAGAGATCTGCTGATCCTGGCTCTGACAGAGGCTCATTCTCCACTGGAGGTGTGGATGGTCCTTCTTCAGGCTGGAGGTGTGGATGGTTCTTCTTCTTCAGGCTGGAGGTGTGGATGGTTCTTCTTCTTCAGGCTGGAGGTGTGGATGGTTCTTCTTCTTCAGGCTGGAGGTGTGGATGGTCCTTCTTCTCCAGGCTGGAGGTGTGGATGTTCTTCTTCTTCAGGCTGGAGGTGTGGATGGTTCTTCTTCTTCAGGCTGGAGGTGTGGATGGTCCTCTTCTCCAGGCTGGAGGTGTGGATGGTTCTTCTTCTTCAGGCTGGAGGTGTGGATGGTCCTTCTTCTTCAGGCTGGAGTGTGGATGGTTCTTCTTCTTCAGGCTGGAGGTGTGGATGGTCCTTCTCCAGGCTGGAGGTGTGGATGGTTCTTCTTCTTCAGGCTGGAGTGTGGATGGTCCTTCTTCTTCAGGCTGGAGGTGTGGATGGTCCTTCTTCTTCAGGCTGGAGATGTGGATGGTCCTTCTCAGTGGGGGATTTTGGCCCGAGGGCGCAGGAGAAGAAGAGATTACGTGTGTGAATGCTGTACAACACAAACACCTTCATCTGCCTCAGTCTGCAGACTTTCCTTCCATTGTCTGCTCTGTTGTTGTCTGATCTGTGCCCTCAGACTCATATGTGAGTCTGTCCCACTCCCAGCTCCTTATCACCGGCCTAACATCACCTAAAGTAAAAGCAGACCTGGGGAGAGAGACGTGCCTATTGCCTGCGCTGCATAACCTGGCTGATCCACGCCCAATGAGGCACGCTGGCAGAGTGGACAGCTCTCTGGCCTCACAGCAAAACAGATTACGGGTTTGATTCTCGCTCGGCCCGGGCCGACACTCTACTACTCACAAGCTTTTATCCACTCTTTATTTCATGAAGATAGCCCTCATATTCAAGGAGTTATGATTGTTCTTTGCTTCTTAGGCTGGAGTGTGGATGGTCTTCTTCTCAGCTGGAGGTGTGGATGGTCCTTCTTCTTCGGCTGGAGGTGTGGATGGTCCTTCTCTTCAGCTGGAGGTGTGGATGGTCCTTCTTCTTTCAGGCTGGAGGTGTGGATGGTTCTTCCTTCTTCAGGTGGAGTGTGGATGGTCCTTCTTCCAGGCTGGAGGTGTGGATGGTTCTTCTTCAGCTGGAGGTGTGGATGGTCTTCTTCTTCAGGCTGGAGGTGTGGATGGTCCTTCTTCTTCAGGCTGGAGGTGTGGATGGCTTCTTCTTCTTAGGCTGGAGGTGTGGATGGTCCTTCTTCTTTCAGGCTGGAGGTGTGGATGGTCTTCTTCTTCAGGCTGGAGGTGTGGGATGGTCCTTCTTCTTCTTCAGGCTGGAGGTGTGGATGGTCCTTCTTCTTCTTCAGGCTGGAGGTGTGGATGGTTCTTCTTCTTCAGGCTGAAGATGTGGATGGTCCTTCTTCTTCCAGGCTGGAGGTGTGGATGGTCCTTCTTCTTCTTCAGGCTGGGTGTGGTGTTCTTCTTTTCAGGCTGGAGGTGTGGATGGTCCTTCTTCTTCAGGCTGGAGGTGTGGATGGTCCTTCTTCTTCAGGCTGGAGGTGTGGATGGTCCTTCTTCTTCAGGTGGAGGTGTGGATGGTCTTTTCTTCAGGCTGAGTGTGGATGGTCCTTCTTCTTCAGGTGGAGGTGGATGGTCCTTCTTCTTCAGACTGGAGGTGTGGATGATCCTTCTTCTTCAGGCTGGAGGTGTGGATGGTTCAGGACTGCTCCTCTGAGACATGTTTCTAAAACATTTAAAGCTGAGAACTTACTCCAGAGTCAGGTCCTTAATGTGTACAGTTGTGTGCTGATGTCCTGCTCTGATTGAACAGAGCTCTGATGAAATACAACTTTTCATTCAAAAAATCTTCATCTTAAACAATTATTTCATGTTTTGCACAAATTAAATTGAAATGCAACCAAATGATCTTAAATAAAACAGCAAAGCAGCTTTTTTCCTCTTATGTAAGTACATTTTAGCATCAGATTTGTATCTAATTTGGCTAATTACTGAATTAGTCACATAGTAATAAACTATGTAATAAACTCATTACCATGGCAACCATCACTTCTGTTCCTCCGACGTCTTGTACAGTGTTTGTTACATGGCAATGTACCACCCCCATCTGCACTTATGACATCATCAACCTACTGACCAATGAAAGTAGGAGTAAGAGAGCTGAGGGAGGAGCCAGACTGTAAGAGAGCAGCAGACACAGACACTTGAGAGGATTTGAGCTTTTAAGATGGAGTCTGCCCTGTGTACACTGCTCTCAGCTCTGGTTGTGCTCCTGTGTTCTTCCCCAGAGTGTAAAGGAGAAGACACAGTGAGCCAGCCAGCAGGAGACGTCCTCCTCACTCAGGGGGACACTGGGAAGGTAGAATGTACTTATAAAACCAGTGATCAAAGTCCTGATTTGTTCTGGTACAAACAAGAAGAACAAAGAGCTCCAAAATGCATAATAGGTAAAAGAAGAGTAGGATCAAAATGGATTGGGATTATTTTGTCAAAAGAAAGTCAATTTGAAGTTGAAGCTCAGGACAACTCCTTCCATCTGATCATCCAGAATGTGGATGTGACAGACTCTGCTGTGTACTACTGTGCTCTGAGGCCCACAGTGACAGGAAACACCAAAACTCTGAACAAAAACCTCTGGAGCAAAGACACAATACTACAGTAGCTCCACCAGAGGGAGTGTTTAAGTTCATCTCAGACTCTGGAACCTCAGGACCAGAGTCACTGTGGCTTCTCCAACATTCACTGAACTGAACAGACTCACCCTACGTTCAGATGGAGCGTTGGAGCGTTCAGAGTTTGGGCCTTTACTCTCCTGTTACAGACGCTGCTCTGCTTCACATCAAGAGGACACTGCACATTTAAGACTTAAGGCCTACTAGAATACACACAGGCTTAACCCTTAGATGCACGGCCCACTAATACCTACACTCTTCCATGAGTCGAAAATGACCCCACTTAGAATCAAAACAGCAATAACACTTTAATTTTGATTAAAGATGATGATTTTTATTATATTTTAAACAACAAAAGAACATTTCTGACATGTTAATTTATCAGTTTTTATTCACATTTGAACACAAATCAGTCAGGTTCAAAAAATGTCAGAATCCATTTTGTGACTGTTGGTGTGATTATGGAGGATGAACAAAAAATACAACTATAACTGGGACTATAACATTTCCACACACCACCTGAACACATAAAACATGTTCTCTTGTCTCTCTGTGTGCAGCTTTTATAAACTACATCCTTTTGTCTGTGATCAGTCACAGGAATACTGCTTTTAAAGCAGCAGTTGGTGACTTTGTGGTCCTTGTTTCTTGGACATATCTGACGTCTCTGTCTCTTCTGTTGGTCTTGTGTGTTTCTCTCATGTGTGTGGATTTTGTCACTAAACATCTTCCCAGTGCTACAGTGATGTAGGTTGGTAGTTTGAGTCACTTTCCTGTCGACTTTTCATGTGAAGAGTCACAAACTCTTATGAGAGCTCTTTGAGAAAGCGTCTCCGTGTGTTGGTGAACCTTACATGTGTGATGTTGAGTCAAAATGACCTCCTGATGCTTCATCAGATGTGGAAGTGTCACAGTAAATATAAACCCACAAGTACAAGTGATAAGAATCAAAAGTTCCTAGTTTTTACCCCTGAGATTCCAGAGGTAACGGTTGGGTTCATTTTTGACCCACTTATGGAAGAGTGGGGCAGTGATACAAAAGATGAAAATTCTTAAAAAGTATATTTTAATTTTTTTTAAAATGCTATGGCCTCATGTCACAAACAAGTTTGTTGAGGAACCTGAAACATGAAACTGTAACTACAATTCATTTCAAAGATTTTTCGAGATAACAACACCTTATGCATCTCAGGGTTAAACAGAACGTCTGGAGGAGGATGAAGACAGAAACAGTTGAAAAAAAGTCAGATTCAATATGATAAGACGACATTCAAAATATTAATATTAGCAATAAAATAAGCTTTCTCACGTTGAGGGAAAATGTAATTATTCAAAGACAAAGCTTTGTGTTTGTTTGTTTGTTTGTTTGTTTGTTTGTTTGTTTAAGTCATGTTTGTTTGTTTGTTTAAGTCATGTTTGTTTGTTTCTTCTGTTTCTTTCTCAGGTCAGACTGTGCTGTGCTTCCCTCTCACAGACACTAGGTGGCGCTGTTCCATCACTTTTCCACAGACTCTTAGGTGATTCGTGCGCCTCCTGCAGGCCGCTCTGTGACACGTGTTTAAGTTTAGAGACTCTACTTCTTCATCAGTTATTATTGTAAATGAGTTTCCTTCACACAACTCTTCTTTTCATAATAATAAATAAATATAAATAATAAAACATGAAACTAAACAGACGTGACAGAAGGTGGAGGAGATAAAAGCTGTTTGGAGGTTTAGACTTTTCCAGTGTAAATGATTTAACCCCTTAAGGCAGTGTTTCCCAACCAGTGGTACGTGGACCCCAGGGGGTACTTGGGATGATTGCAGATTTGAAAGAAAGTATAATAACTGTAATATGAAAAATGTTATTTGCAGCACATTTTACGCGTTAATTATTTAGCATGAAATACATTAAAACAATAAAATGCAAAGGTTATACATGAAAATATATGAGTAAACATAAAATACCCCTAAAAATACATGACATAGGCAGTGTTTTTCAGCCAGAGTGTCGAGAAGCACAAGTATTCCTTCAGTTGCTGCCAGTTGTGCCTTGAAAAATATGTCAGTTTTCAATAATTAATCTTTAAAATAAGGTTAATCAGATTTAATATTTTGATTTACAATTTGAAAGTTATTTACAGCAAGAAAAAAAGCAAAACCAATCACCATTTATGCATTTAAAGATTAATTTAAAGATGTTCTATGTAAAAATGTAATAATTTAGTGTTCCAAAACAGATTTATTTTGGCCATATTTCAATAGGTGGTGAGCCGCAGAAAAAAAATTAAGCAAAAAAGTGTGTCGTGACTCCAAAGTTGTGTGAGATCATAATTAGGGGTACTCAAGACGAAAAAGGTTGGGAACCACCGTATGTAAGATGCACAACTAGTGGTTTTAGAAAGGTATAACAATCACAAATGAACATGGGTTGCCAGATTGTAAAATGGCCCACACACTGAAGATAGGAAGCTACTGATTACTGATTCAAAATTAACTTCAGCTTCTAAGAAACCAAACTGGCAACCCAAATGAGAGAGTCATGTGAGGCTCATTCTGCTTTCTGATTGGATAATAAATGTAAACATCAACAAAGGGACATCATGTCCATTGTTTTTTTAATTAAGAATAACTCAGAATTACATGGACTTTCAGTAAAATAATAGTATATTTGGACATGTTGACCTTGTATCTGTGACACATATAATTCATGTTTATGAAAAAATCTGACATCTAAATCTTACATACGCTTCCTTTAAGGCACCAAGGGGACACCTTTTTTTAGATTTTCAATGTTGCTAGTTTTCTCATAAAAATAATAAACGTCTACATTTAGAAGAAAAGGTTAGTTCATTGGTGTAACCCTCTCAGCTTTTCTGATTAACAGAAACTACTTGTCTGTCTACGTTTTTTAAGTCCCTAAAACTGACTTTTTTGTTCAATTACTTTCAGCTTTTGAAGAAAGATTTTCAAGACAAAAAACAACATTTGCCAGTTAGTGTCACCAGCTTTACTCTTGTTTGTTTTAGCAAAGAAAATCTGGGCATTTTAGTGACAAAAGTCTGGTTCTTTATGGGGTTAAAAAAGATCTGATGGACGATCAATAAAACAGATACAACAGAGCCAGGTTAAAGTAGGTCTGGGCGAAACGGCAAAAAATGATTATCACAATTTTCCTGGAGACAGATCACGATTTCGATTTGATCACTATTCTTGTCGACTGTTTTTATAATAGTCTGTTGCCTTTGAGGTAAATACAATCATCGGCTTTTCTACAAGTTCCTTTTGTTGTTGGTAAAATCCAGCTGTCACTCATTTAAAGCAGAACAAACACTGACCAGTGTGGACAGATTTTCAAAAAAAATGCGACCAAGCCTTTGAAAAAGCGATCTCAGCCCATAAATAAAGTTATTCAAATAATCGATTCATTAGAACATTGTGTGATAATACAATTGTGTCATTTCTAACACTAAGAACAGGTTTTGAAATTGTGCTAAATCCACGTTTCATTCATAAATAAATACATTTTTGTGAATCAAACCTGAAAACTTGCTCAAATTGCTTGACTTGAAGCTGCAGCACAAAAGACTCAACACATGAGCTTCAAAATACATCAGACTATTAAAAACAGACGCCCACATTTGTTATAAAGAAACAAACTTTTCAACTCTGAGGCTCACGGGCTGATTCCACATCCTGCATATCCGCTGTGCTGCGCAGTGCTACGACCTTCGCAGCAGTTGCGCAGCCTTTGTAATGAATGAGGTATGTTCCACATCTCGCATATGCGCTGCGCAGGTCTGCGTCTCAGCTCCGCCACTCCAGCCCCCTCCGACAAAATTGCGGATCAACTGTAAAATCTTCTGCGCCTGACTCCGACCGGATCAAGTTCCACAAATGAGAGCGCAACAACAGGAAACAGAACGTGAACTACGTCCGGAATTTCAAAGTAAAAACACTTCGCACCGACTTTATTTTGATCACAGTACATGCATTTAATCTTTATATGCATAGTTGCTTTGCCAGTTAAACTCAGTCTGCTGTAAACTTTCACTTGATGTCACTGAAACACTGACAGGAGAATACTTTTTATCAGACTCATTCATGTAATGCCTTTGCCCTCGTGGGAGAGAAAACACACGTGAGCTCATGTGATGTGAGCTAAAGAGAGATCCATCAAACACACTCCTGCTGCACAATAAAGAGCTATTTTGGCTTTAATTTAAAACTTTTATTTCATAAACTTGTGCTCTCTACACATGCTCTTCTCGTGCCTCTCGAGGCTTCGCAGCCCGACGGGACAACATGCATCCAGTAGGAGAGGCTTTGTGCACAAAATCGGAGGTGTTCTGTGGTGCAGCGCTGCGCAGCGGATATGCAGGATGTGGAGTTCCTGTGTAAGAGAAGGAGGTTGGAACAACTGTCTGTATTTGAACAAACAGATGAATTAAATATACAAATAGGAAATCACATTTGACAATTCCACCAAAAAGCAGATTGTCCATTTTTATCAGGATATTGCCCAGACCCAGGTTAAAGGTCATTTATTAGAAAACAAGCAAAAGGTTGTGACAGAAATCAAAACATATCTGTCGCCGTTTCAGAAGAAAGTCTGTAAAAACAAGACCATTACAGCCTCCAGTCTCCTGGTCCTGGGACAGTTCACACTACAGACCTGCAGGACCTGTGAGCAAACCCTCGGGATCGGGCGGTTTTAACGTTGCCTCGGGCGGGAACGGTCATGAAAATCTAGTCCCGTGCAGGTCTCTAGTTTACAGGATCTAGGAAACAGGATCTGTGGGACAAACTCAGGAGGACTAAAGTCTCTGGCCTCATGTTCACGTTAAGTCTGAGTCAAGTCTCTGCTTTTAGTTTCTTTATGTTGAACCAACAAAAACATTTGTATTTCCTCAGTTTCATAGATTTGAAACATGTTTTGTTTAAAGTAAAATGCAGACGGACGAGAGACAGTTCAAGTCAAATTAAAGTGTTTATCGTTTCAGGAGAAGAATCAGAGTCACAGAACTTCTAATCTGAGTCGAGTGTGTGTGTGCGTGTTCGAGAATTGAGTTTTTTCATTTCTTTAGAGTTTGTTTTTCTGATGGTATGAAGAGTTTAGTCTTACCTTCAGCAGATCCAGGCTCGTCATCTCCAGGTCGTTTGCTTTTCACTTCATTTTGTCGTCCAGGATTTGAACCAGAAACAACCGGACCTATAAAACATTATTTAACATTTACATAATACTCAGCAACCTTAAAACATCTGCTTTGTAAATGAAGTAGCTCACACATTTATGTACGCAGAATAAATACATTTTTAATCTATATTTTGTATCAAATAATGAATTCATTAATTAATCTTTGCTGTATTGCAGAGAAATAGCCAAAGTAAATTAGCTGTACATTAAACATAGTCAATATATCAAAATAGCCTATCACTTCATAAAATTGAAATATCTAATATATCAGTATCTAAAACGCTTAAATAACCAAACACACTGAATTAATAAATCAAATTATTCCAGCAGAGATCAAAATACTCAAGCAGATGATTGTATGAATAATTAAAGTCGCGAAATAAATCAAAAACAATCGTAGCTACGTCAGTTCAACAATAAGAAAAACAAAATAAAAGCTCATAGCCGCTTTAGCTTTTGTTACAAAAGTTATGAAAATAAACAAAATACACTTAATAATGAAAAATAAACGAATGCTTTGAATAATCTAGTTTGTTATGTATAATTCGGCTTGAATGTAACTGCAGAAACATTTAGTATTTAATCGTAAAATGCAAAGCTTTAAATGCTACAGGCGCTAGTTAGCCGCGCTAATAACCACTCGAGGCTAAAGGGTTTTGAATAGGAGCGGTGAAAACAACAAGCTAAGTGGAGCTAGCTGCTAAAAAACAGGCGCTAACCACATAAAAAACACACCGAAAGTTGCTCAAACACTCACCGCTGATATGTGGCGAGTTTGAGACCAGGAGAAGTCTGCTTCGGCCCACAAATGTGAAGGTTTGTCCCGGAGACGCCGACCACCTGACACTGATGAGCGCGCCGCAGCAACATCCACGGAGGAGACGCACGAGTGACCTCTGACCTCTGACCCCGCGGCGGACAGGAAACCAGGGCATCTCCATAGATCTATTAAAACATCTCAGACAAAACACTGCAGCACCTGTTTTACGACGAAAAAGTGAAGCAAGTTAAAAACAAAAATGTTATCACAAAAAAAAAACAACAACCCAATTCAGCTGCAGTGTCCAGATGTGATTAACCATAAACAACTAGCCTAAATACATTCTATCTTCAACCTCTCTATTTTATTCACAAAATTTCACTCCAAGATACTCCGACAAAAAACACACTTTAAGACACTACCAGGGATGTCACGATATCAGATTTTAGTGTTGTGATTTTTGTCAGACAAAATATCTCGATTTAATGATTCTTCACGATTAGGCTATAATCACCAACACCAAGTTTGTGACCGATTTTTTTTAAATGAAACTTAATGAATGTAAAAACATTGATATGACAACAGCATAAAAAATAAAATTTCTATTAGGAAGAAGAACATTTTGCTTGAAAATTGTATTTTGTTTGTAAACCGAAGAATGGAAATGTGCTTCTAAAAAGGACACACTTTATATATCTTTGTTTAGCCCAAATCTGTTAAAGACTTCTTGTTTGTACATGTATTTTGAATTTTAATAGGAAGCTTCACATAATCACAAAGTATGCACCAAAAATCAGTCTTTTTATAGAATTTGGTCAAAACTGGAACCAATACATTGTTAATCCTTCTGTGAACAAAAAAAAAACAACTAATTGAGCTTCTTAAAATTAGTACAATTATTGTTTTTGTGTTGAAAAACTTGAATAATCATCTTGACATATAGATACTATTGCAAAAATAGAAAGTTGCCATGTGTGCACCCTGATGAAGGCTTGTCAGAGCTGAAACGCGTTGGTGCGTTTTTTAATTCAAAAAGCCATGATGAAATAAAGGCTTTTTAACTTGAACCCTTCAGAGTGCCTTGGTTTTGTGTCTGCACTTTACCACCTTTTGGCAGGCAACTCTCTATTTTTGCACAAGGAATTCACCCACTATTTCCAAAGAGCACTGACTGGGCCTTGTTTTAATACTCCTGGACATCCATGCAGCGCTCCCCAATTTAATTCTTATATAGATACTATTTATTGAAATAAAATATATTTTGGATGTTCAACTGGACTAACAAATCAGAAGTTTATAAAAACTATTGACCTTATTCAAAAGTACCACTTGGACTAAGAATAAATACATATACATTATATTTTGTTTCTCTCTGTTGCCATGTATACGTCAAATCTCCTTTTTGCCTCAGTGAATGTTTGATTATTTTTGTTTGTACTATTTTGTATGATTAATCCTTTGTTCAATTAAAAAATAATACATAAAATGTGAGTAACACAAGTCTCAAATCAACAGCTGCAGCTTTACAGGTTTTAAGGTCAATAAGAACTGGACCAGCCTGAGAAGAGTCTGTTCTTTTTGTAAGACACAGCAGAGAGAGTGACTTCAGATGTCCCAAAATCCATCTGTGACCAAACTTATAAGCCTATTCTGGTCTGATCTGACACATGACCTTGTTTCCTTCTTTCATGTGTTTCAGACAAACTTCAGACCAGCCTGGACATGGACTTCAGCAGAGAAACCTTCTGTGTGAGGGCGTTTACATGCGCACCAATAACCCGGTTATGATCAGGGTTTTTTAATCTCCTGGTTTTGTGTGAGTGTAACGGAGCGTAAAAGTCCACATGAAGGACCAGTGTAAGGAGAAGTGTGTGGCAGTAGGATAAACTTCCCTCACGTATAAAAGCAAGACCGGCAGATTGGGCTAACGGGAGCGTTCCCATTAGCTCACATGTTTGTCGGTCGCCCGCGGAGACCTGGGTTCGACTCTCGCTCAGGACGGGTACTGACCACATCGGTCATATGAGTCTGTGTAAACACCAGAGTCTGATTTCAATAACCTGGTTATTAGAAACCAGGTTATTCTCACTATGTTTTCTAATAATAACTAGAATGTTGTGCCATGTACACCATAATCTGATTTCAAACTGAGCATGTGCAAACTCAAGGAACTGAGTTCACTTCACAAAATGACTCAAAATTATTATTTTCCTTTTTATATATTAATTTTCTTGCACTTATTTCCATTTATAGTTGTGGGCAACTGAGCTGTACCAACGACACTCCCTTTTTATTATTTAGATGTAATATATTAGCATTATAATATAATAATCTGACTCTTCAGAATTTGTACACATTTTTCCATTGTTAAAGATAACTCTGTCTGCGTTCTACAGTCTTATTTTCTATTTGATTGTATTTTGTCAGTTTGTTGTTGGAACTTGTGAAAACAAAGACATGCTTAGCTCTTCTCTATATTGTGTCATTGTTGCCATAGTTACCAGTCTAAATATCCCGGATCCTCTCAGAATCATGAGTTTATCCTAGTTTCTCTGAGCGCATGGAAACACCAGAATACTGCTCAGAACCAGGTTATTTCAGCTCATGAAACGCACAAGTGATGCAGGATTTTAACGTCTGAGTGTTTTTGTTGGTTCAGCTTTCTTTTATGCTTATTTATATATTTGTAATGTATTTAATTAATTTAATTTAATTGACCTTTATGAACCAGGGAAGTCCCACTGAGATTCAGAATCTCTTTTGCCCTGGGGGAGGGGTCAGGGGAGGCATTAATGGACATGTTTTAGCTGTAGGAGGAAACCAGAGTACCCGGAGGAAACCTACGCAGACACGGGGAGAACATGCAACTCCACATAGGAAAGACCCCGGGAGTCGAACCCAGGACCTTCTTGCTATGAGGTCAGAGCGCTAACCGCTGCGCCACCGTGTCACCCAAATGAATGTAATTTGTTTAATGTTGTGAAGCACTTTGGGTTGCTACATGTATGAAAAGTGCTCAACAATAAAAATCATTCATGTTTATTATTATTATGATGTAGTTCTGATCTGATTCACCTCGTTGACCCACACGAGGTCAGATCTGACACGAGCCTCATTTTCTAGTCTCTCCAAGCCTTTTGATTGTCTCCTGTCCATCTTTGTGAAAGTCTCACTTCTGTGTCTCGTGTCTTCTGCCATCCTTTTGGCTTAATCCATGTTGGTGATTCAGACTTTAGGTTGTGNAGGTGAGTCATGAGGGTCTCCTCTGCAGCCTGATGACTCTTTTACTTCAGTTTTCTTTCCATCACTTCATCAGTCCAACCTGAAACCAGGAGGATCAGGGTTTGCCACAGGGCTCTGTTCTAGGACCACTTCTATTCACACAAGTGAAGTTTAATGTAAAAACAACAACACCCAGTTTGTTTGCATCTGCTCCTGACAGAAACTTATTATTACAAAATGCAATAGTTGACATTCTTTTGGAAAATAACTTAATCTACTCAATAATTAAAGTACTGGTTTCATTCTAGACGCAGGAGCAAGTTACACTGATGGCCAAAGACTAAGAATCACTTTTTAAATACTCAAGTGTTTTAATCATTGTCCAGGCTCTTCCCACTTCACACCAAACTGTAGAGCTCAAAGCAGCAGAGAGCTGAGGGAGGAGCCAGACTGTAAGAGAGCAGCAGACACAGACACTTGAGAGGATTTGAGCTTTTAAGATGGAGTCTGCCCTGTGTACACTGCTCTCAGCTCTGGTTGTGCTCCTGTGTTCTTCCCCAGAGTGTAAAGGAGAAGACACAGTGAGCCAGCCAGCAGGAGACGTCCTCCTCACTCAGGGAGACACTGTCAAGATAGAATGTAGTTTTCAAACTTCAGACAGCACTCCATATTTGTACTGGTACAAACAAGAAGGACGAGGAGCTCCTGGATACATGATGCAGAAAACTAGATCATTATCTAGTTGGCTTCAGACAAGAAATCTCCAGACTTCAAAGATAATCAATTTGAAGTTGAAGCCCATCTGATCATCCAGGATGTGGATGTGACAGACTCTGCTGTGTACTACTGTGCTCTGCAGCCCACAGTGACAGGAAACACCAAAACTCTGAACAAAAACCTCTGGAGCAAAGACAACACAATACTGCAGTAGCTCCACTAGAGGGAGACACTCTCTGTGAAGCTTCAGACTAAACCCAGACGCAGCAAAGCCAACTGTCAGTGTGAGAAACTAAGCAGACTTCAGAAAGTTCACATGAGGATCACTCAGCTGTGTTTTGGACACATGTTTCCTTTAATGGCAGCACTGCTCCTGCTTTTGTTGAGTGGTAAGTCTTATTCAAACCTATGTTCACACTTTATTACATCCACTCAACACTTACTGAAGCACAGAGCAAGAAGCAGCAGCAAATATGTTCCTAACTTCTACATTCATTTGTTTTCATGTAGGAGTCAGATGTGAAGAGCTCACTGCTCTAAAGCCTGAGGTCTGCGCTGAACAAGGAAAACAAGTCTCTCTGGAGTATGAATATTACAAAAAACAGTTATGATGTTTTCTTCTGGTATCGACAATATCCACAAAAACCCCAGAGCTTCTGTCATCTTATGTCGCAGTGAAAGGTTTCCTAACTGAGAAAGTCAAAGGTGTAGAGTTCTCAATGAGAGATAAAAGTGTGTCTCTGCTGCTGTCCTCTGCTGCAGTGGGAGACTCTGCTGTGTACTACTGTGCTGTGAGGCCCACAGTGACAGCAAACCCACAGTCTCTGAACAAAAAGCTGTGAGAGAAAACAGCAGTACTCCACACGTCCACTAGAGGGAGACACTGGAGCAGATTGACTCTTGCTGCTCCACAAAAGCCTCCTGTGGTAGAAGCTGCTGCAGTCTTCTCACCGCTCCACATCTAAACTCCAGTCTGGCTCTGCTGCTCTCACATCTTTGTCAGAGAAGATCATCCATCTGTGAATAGAAATGAGGCCCAAACAAACAACTTGAGTCCAACACAAAACAGGAGGAAACAGAGTCTTAGTCAGCAGCAGGATTAGGGCCGTACCACAGGGATCTGTTCTGGGACCTGTCCTTTTTACCTGAGTTTAATGTTAAAAACATAGATTTTTGCATGTTACTTGTTTCAACTCCTGGACTGAGTCAAATTTACATCTCCTGATCTCTCTGGGTGGAGTTTGGATGTTTTCTCCATGTTACTGTTGTGAGGGTTTGACTGTTTTTTGATTTTAACGTTTTGAGGTTTGTTGATGTTTAGGTATCCTTCCTGACAACTATTTTATTTTTTTCTTATTTGAGGTTTTTACTTCAGTTAAAGTTGTGCTTCGTTGTTTTACCAGTCACACAAGGATAAAGCGGAAGAAAATGGATGGATGGATGGATGGAAGGACATATGCTAGGCTTACACCCTTTTACAAAACACACAGAGAATTAGTTTTACTCTTGTTCCAAAGTGTATATAAGTTTGCATCACACACACAAATAAATGCACAATAAACAAACATTATTTCCTTTCGCCCAAAGTCTTTTTGTGTCTCCAAGCTTTAGCTCCACAGCAAACGGACAGTTGAACAGAGACACAGCTCAGGCACAGACGGTCAGAGTTGAACATAACGTGATGACTTCTCCAACCAGCGTCCAGCACTTTAACATTCGGAGCGAAGAACTAAATATTCTTTACTCACTTATATGAGGTTGTCAGCTGTCCGACAGAGGGCCAGTGCAGCGGGTCCAGAGGTTTTTAACAGCCTCCGGTCTGGAGTCTGAAGTGTCAGTGTAAAGGATTTTTTCCTGCGGTCTATATTGGTGTCTCAACACCGCAGTATATGATATATGCGGTATTACACATGAGTCCATAAAAATGCATACAATGTGGTGAAACTTCTATGGCCAAAAATCACGTTATATTTATGTTAGTATACGTACAGTGTATTTATAATTCACAAACAATGAATCAGAGGTGTCAGACGAACAGCTGCTTGTCACGTGTTGCAGCGCTTCATAAGTTTCTTTTTTGATTTCTATGTAAGCGGCACTGGGATCAAAGTCAGTGGAACACAGTGTCCTTTGGAAAGCGAGAGCTTATTTACATGTTTTCATGGACATAAAGGATGATTATAGAATCAAGATGGATCCTTTTCCCGTTTTGGCTGCAGATCGTCAATAAGTACATTTTACAACCAACTCGTATGGCAGCATCCGTACGGGAACGCTGCTCCACGCTGGATTATAAACACGTTTGCGCTTTGCCTGGATCGAAGGAGAAACGATTACCGTCAAGTTTGGATCAAATAGTTTTGCTTCAGCCTTTTGTTATAACTGCAGACTGTGAGCTATATGTGGACACAGCAGCAGCCTCTTTGTACCTGTGATTGTTTTTGAGTAGATTAAAGTTACAAATAGTCTACAGATCTTCTGTTTATAGGTAAAATTACACGATACTCATCACTTTCTTGTAAAATTGTGCAGTTACAACTCGTGCCCAGCTGCCACGTAAATAAACTGTGTGTTGTGTTTATGGCTCATTGACGTAAATATGTAAAGCTAAAGCACCAGTGAAAGTTGGCACGAGCAGAGTCAGGCCTAGTTTACAAGACAACGTTCCCAAGAAAACCGTCATAGTCATAACGTTTTGTGTTCACAGTTTATATGGTGTCGTGGCCAGCTAATCTTCCTTACATGGAAACACAAATAGACCGAAAATGGTGTAGTTCTTATGCCGCGTCAGGAGGTGGCGGTATTGTGCTAGGACTCCAGATGACCTTACCGTGAACCCACGCAGCCTATGACAACACGAGCATTGACAGGTTTGCAAGTTCTTCAGATCAATAAAATGACAAATGAAGCAACAAGGACCAGCGCGCGAGCAAAAGGGAGATTGCTTGCTTGAAACAAACACGGAGGTTCGAGGACCAGTGCGTGAGTAAGACACAGATCGCCGAGAGCTGGACACAAACAAGGGAAGACGGCTCGTAAACTTTTTTTTTTTGAACACACGAATTTGAATGGACTCATTGAATCACACCCGGAGATGCGTTGGATTAGTTTTGTGTCTCCTCTGTAATACGCAGGTAAAAAAGCTGGACGCATTGGCTTTACTTTATGAGAATGAAGGTGCTTTGGTTTAAGAGACATTTTTGGTGACTGGGCAGTCTTCTTCTACTGTGTTAAAGTAGTGGCTACTGCACATCAGTGACGTGACCGTCTTCATTGAAACCATGTTTTCCTGTTTACACCGCGGTGTATCCACTGAAAGTTCTCGTGGAACTACCTCTTGAATCGTATCCAGTGGAACGCCGATTCAATGAACACGTAGCTCGTTGTCGTGTAAAAGATAAGCCAATTTGACATGGAAACATCACGGATTCGTGAAAACTCGTTGTCGTATAAACTGCCCCTCAGACTGAGGGAAGTTTAGCGATCACACTCAACAGTAACCTATAAAAGCTTTCTGAAAAGGCAGAGGGGACTTTTACTTACTGTCCACCGTATTCCAGCGTCTCCAGGGCTCAGTCGTGCTCAGTCCCACAGTTAAATTACCTCTGGGAAGCTGCGCAAAACCTTATTAAATGCAAAATGTGGTTACTGCAGTTGCTTGAATCATGTGGGGTTGAAATTGTTTACTGCAATGAGCAATATTCGGTTATCGCGAAAGCCCTATTGGCATTTTTCCCGATCGCTGACGCTCTGTGGTTTCTACAGCTCTCTCCACGGTCTGGAGACATACTGTCGTTGAAAGGGTATGATAGGTTTGGAAAGCGACACAGAAGATGGGTGAGTAGCAGGAGCTGGGATGGCTCAAATGGGAAGATGTAAGGATGAAAGAGAACACAGAGAGGTTCGACACAGGTTTCTCGGCTCTTCACCTCCAAAAACATGCACATTAGGTCACTGGCAGCACTCTAATCTCCCGTGTGAAGAGAGATGATGATTATCTGTCTGTGTTGTCTCTGGTTAATCCTGTTCCTCCGCCTCAGCCCAAGTCAGGGATAGGCTCCAGTCACCAAGAACAAGCACAGCATATTAATGAATGATGTTTCCTTTATTTCACAACACACTGTGTGAGGCCATATCATTTAATACAAGAATTGTGTTTGTCACTAATAGAATTCATAGATTTAAAGTTGTGAAATGCTTAGATATTTATGGCAAGTACAAAGTCCAAACACACGTTAATCTGTGTCTTTTATGGAGTTACCTTCCTAATGAATTTAGTCTCTCACATGTTGAATGTTCTGTATTTCTGTGAATGAACAGTTTCTGACCTGTTGACCTCAGCACAGTCTCACCTAGGGCTGTGTACTGTCCCACTACTGTTCATAAACAGACTTTTCACAAAACATGCTTCGACAGGCTCCTCCCACTTCACACCAAACTGTAGAGCTCAAAGCAGCAGAGAGCTGAGGGAGGAGCCAGACTGTAAGAGAGCACAGACACAGACACTTGAGAGGATTGAGCTTTTAAGATGGAGTCTGCCCTGTGTACACTGCTCTCAGCTCTGGTTGTGCTCCTGTGTTCTTCCCCAGAGTGTAAAGGAGAAGACACAGTGAGCCAGCCAGCAGGAGACGTCCTCCTCACTCAGGGGGAAACTGTGGAAGATAAAATGTAATTAAAAACCAGCGACCGAAATCCAACATTGCTCTGGTACAAACAAGATGGACAAAACTCTCCACAATTATTCTAAGAGATTACAAAGTAGGAGCTAGCTGGCATCTTTTAATTCTGAAGAACATAGTGTAAAGAAATTTGATAGAAAGATAGAGGGGACTCCTCAGTGCTGATCATCCAGGATGTAGATGTGACAGACTCTGCTGTGTACTACTGTGCTCTGAAGCCCACAGTGACAGGAAACACCAAAACTCTGAACAAAAACCTCTGGAGCAAAGACAACACAATACTGCAGTAGCTCCACTAGAGGGAGACACTCTCTGTGAAGCTTCAGACTAAACCCAGACGCAGCAAAGCCAACTGTCAGTGTGAGAAACTAAGCAGACTTCAGAAAGTTCACATGAGGATCACTCAGCTGTGTTTTGGACACATGTTTCCTTTAATGGCAGCACTGCTCCTGCTTTTGTTGAGTGGTAAGTCTTATTCAAACCTATGTTCACACTTTATTACATCCACTCAACACTTACTGAAGCACAGAGCAAGAAGCAGCAGCAAATATGTTCCTAACTTCTACATTCATTTGTTTTCATGTAGGAGTCAGATGTGAAGAGCTCACTGCTCTAAAGCCTGAGGTCTGCGCTGAACAAGGAAAACAAGTCTCTCTGGAGTATGAATATTACAAAGACCAGTTTGATTTTCTTCTGGTATCGACAATATCCAGGAAAACCTCCAGAATTCCTTATTCCATGGAATGGAATAAAACAGAAAACAAGGTCTAGAGTTGTCAGTGAGAGATAAAAGTGTGTCTCTGCTGCTGTCCTCTGCTGCAGTGGGAGACTCTGCTGTGTACTACTGTGCTGTGAGGCCCACAGTGACAGCAAACCCACAGTCTCTGAACAAAAAGCTGTGAGAGAAAACAGCAGTACTCCACACGTCCACTAGAGGGAGACACTGGAGCAGATTGACTCTTGCTGCTCCACAAAAGCCTCCTGTGGTAGAAGCTGCTGCAGTCTTCTCACCGCTCCACATCTAAACTCCAGTCTGGGCTGTTGGAACCACAGGGTTTGTGTCTCTGATTGGACAGTAGTTACGTCGACTGGAAAAAAACTGGTCTGGGTTTGTTGTAAAGTCTTGGATGAGAACATGAAACTAACTTTGTGAGGAGTCGTTCTGATGAACAACTGTGTAACTTCTGACCAAAAACAAGTTTGAATAAAACATGTTGTCTTTCTTGGTTGTGCTAAATAAACAATACAAATCTGCTTTAGAGCTGGGCGATATCCATTTTTCACTATCGTCATATCGTCTTAATATAGTATCGTGATAGATATTATCGTCTGCCCACTAATTGAGGCAAAAAGGGCTAAAAATTGAGCTTTAGTCAAGATTTTTCTGGTAATTTCTCACACACGCACACACACGGTGTGTATTATAGATACAATAATGCTCTTTCGCTATAGAACATTGCTAGGTTTGTGAATTTTAATGTAAAAACCTTAGTACTTTGTCAAAGCCTCGCTCTTTTCTCACTCCTCCGCGCCCCGCGCCACTCTACCTCTTTTCGCTTTATTGACAATTTTAAGATACACAACGCAGGGTAAATGTGTAAACTTGTGACGGTAAAAGTCGTAGAGATTTATATTATCGACTATATTGCACAAATACACATTTAGAAAAAGACTTTCTTGAGACGCACGCGGCACCATGTCTGCGTCACAACCACACGAACAAAAGCACATATACATCCAAGCACGCAAGCAAGCTAACCATAAAGTTTAGACCACAACAGGATTAAACCCACTGACACTACAAACACGATTTGAACTGATATTGATAAGGCTCTCCGCTGTTTTAAGTTCACATTTAAAACACAGCCAACATCATTATAAGTTCAAACGGCTGATATGTAGGACAAAAACCTTATTAAGCAAAATTTTTGCGCATCTACGGTAACAAGTGATTTCTGCCTCTTCTTTGTCACTAAAGTTGTACCAAAAAGATGAGAGAAAGTAGCTGTATCCATAAGTAGCTATTACGCACGGACTCGTCTCGACGCGTGATGGGATCAGCACAAAGAAGGCACGATGCTCTTCTCCGACATCCAAAAGAAAACATCCAAACAGAAACGGTAGCCTACATCCAAAGTTGTTATCGCAGGTGCTTCATGACGCACAACTTTGATCCAGCTCCACGAGGCCCACAAATACGCTCCACATGTACTGCTCTGTCCAGGTCCTCCGTCCAGGTCCACGGTGTTAAAAAAGTCCTCTTCATCTCTTTATTAGAGCGCGCTGTCTGAACCTGCTCTGTTTTCATATGCACGTGTTGGTGGCGTGAGGATGCGTTCAGGGACGCTGCGTAACTTTTAAAACTGCGATGCCAAGTTTTTTCTGCTTTTGTGGACTTGTCAATTATTTAAAAAAGCTACTATGAAAACAAAATAGTGGTTGAATATTTGTCAAATGATCGAGAATATGCATATAACAGAGTGAGATTGTTTGCTGCAGCATTGATTTAAAACTTTGCACGTTCTAGGAGGATACAGACGATTACAGACGATAGTGAAGTGCTATCGTCGAAATGTTTTACTTTCACGATAGACGATATAATTGTCTTATCGCCCATCCCTAATCTGCTTCTTTACTTAAGTGGCCTTGTAAGGTCACAAAATGGACTGTTCTGGCTTAGAGACCTTCTTCTTGTGTTTTCATGGAAAGAGGTTCCTTTAGCTGTACCTTGTGACAATATGCTATAATAAACATACTGATCAGAATGTCCCAAAGTATGTCTTTAACTTTCTATTTTCAAATTTCTGAATAGTGTAGCTGACCTTTCACCCCTGGAAAGTGACACAGTGCAGCTTTAGGAGCAGCAGGAGAACCACATGATCACGCTCCACGTCCTGTTCTGAGCTGAGGAGAACTTAGTCCTGCTTTAACAGTTTCCCCTTGAGTCCAAACAGTGCAGAGGCTCTGGTCATGTTTTCTCTTTGTGCAAAACTTCTGCTGCTGTTTTAAAAGGTTTGTGTTTTATGACTCATTATTATTCATTATTTTTCATTATTTGTAGCTCTTCTAGCGCACTTACAAAAGAAAGACAAAGTTTGGGCTGCCACCTTGCACTGTGTCACCGAGTCAGAGTCGTCTGCAAACAGGAGGAACTATATTTATATTATATATAAATATATTTATATATTAAGGAGGAATAAACGTTTACATGCTAGAGGACTAAACCAGTTTGACTTCTACAAAAGAATAAACCACACACTTCTGAAACAAGCTTAAACCCAAATAATTTCATTACAAATGTTTACATAGTCCTTTTAAAGAAGAATTATCTTTATTTGTGATTAAAACTCACGTAAACGCAGCAAATGTCAGAACAGTTTAGTCCTGTTTGGTCTGGTTAAACCCAGGGCCAAGTAGAGTTGGACCAAACGCTCCATTAGTCTGCAGCAGCAGCAGGAGCAGCAGCAGCAGCAGCAGCAGCAGCAGCAGCAGCAGCAGCAGCAGCAGCAGCATCAGGGTGAGCCACAGGGCTCTGTTCTAGGACCACTCCTTTTCACACAACTGAAGCTTAATATTAGAAATAACACTTTTTTTAGTCGTTCATGACAAATGTACAGATATTATTGTAAAATACATTTACAATTTAATTATGTTTTACTAATCTTAATTTGTGTTGACGCAACATCTCAACATTCTGTCACCAAACAAAAACAGAATGAAAGTAATCACCAGGTTAAAATGTCTGAAATGAACTTTTAGAGTTTTCATGGCAAAGGTGCATGTTATTGGGTAAAAGTGTCTCACCAAACACCTGGGCTCATGACATCATCAACATCTGCAAAGAGAATGCAACCTACCGACCAATAAAAGCAGCTGTAGGTTTGTAAAAGCAGGAGTCAAAGAGCTGAGGGAGGAGCCAGGACTGTAAGAGAGCAGCAGACACAGACACTTGAGAGGATTTGAGCTTTTAAGATGGAGTCTGCCCTGTGTACACTGCTCTCAGCTCTGGTTGTGCTCCTGTGTTCTTCCCCAGAGTGTAAAGGAGAAGACACAGTGAGCCAGCCAGCAGGAGACGTCCTCCTCACTCAGGGGACACTGGCAAGATAAAATGTAAATATGAAACCAGTGACCCATTCCCAGATGTGTTTTGGTACAGGCAAGATGGAAGAGGAGCTCCTAAGTACATGATGCAAAGAAATATAGTAGGATCAGGTTGGACTAACTTTAGACATTCTGTAGAGTCTAATGAAAAGAAATCTGTATTTAAAGTTGAAGCTGAGAGAACACTGTTTCTCTAAGTGTCCAGGATGTGGATGTGACAGACTCTGCTGTGTACTACTGTGCTCTGAGGCCCACAGTGACAGGAAAACACCAAAACTCTGAACAAAAACCTCTGGAGCAAAGACAACACAATACTGCAGTAGCTCCACTAGAGGGAGACACTCTCTGTTGAAGCTTCAGACTAAACCCAGACGCAGCAAAGCCAACTGTCAGTGTGAGAAACTAAGCAGACTCAGAAAGTTCACATGAGGATCACTCAGCTGTGTTTTGGACACATGTTTCCTTTAATGGCAGCACTGCTCCTGCTTTTGTTGAGTGGTAAGTCTTATTCAAACCTATGTTCACACTTATTACATCCACTCAACACTTACTGAAGCACAGAGCAAGAAGCAGCAGCAAATATGTTCCTAACTTCTACATTCATTTGTTTTCATGTAGGAGTCAGATGTGAAGAGCTCACTGCTCTAAAGCCTGAGGTCTGCGCTGAACAAGGAAAACAAGTCTCTCTGGAGTATTATTATTACAGAAAACCAACTTCCAATGATATTTCTACTGGTATCGACAATATCCTGGGAAAACCTCCAGATTCCTGGTTCACTTTTGAAAATAGAAATCCAATCACTAATAAACCAGGTCTAGAGTTTCAGTGAGAGATAAAAGTGTGTCTCTGCTGCTGTCCTCTGCTGCAGTGGGAGACTCTGCTGTGTACTACTGTGCTGTGAGGCCCACAGTGACAGCAAACCCACAGTCTCTGAACAAAAAGCTGTGAGAGAAAACAGCAGTACTCCACACGTCCACTGAGGGAGACACTGGAGCAGATTGACTCTTGCTGCTCCACAAAAGCCTCCTGTGGTAGAAGCTGCTGCAGTCTTCTCACCGCTCCACATCTAAACTCCAGTCTGGGCTCTGCTGCTCTCACAGTCCTTTAAATCTGTTGGTTTAAACACTAAAACTGTCCTTTAAACAGATGTAGTGTGTGAAAGGTTCCTGGCGAGTCAAGGTTGATTCTGTTTCCAGTCCTGTGTCTCCAGTCTCACTGTGACTGTGTCTGCAGGTCAGACCTGAAGCACAAAGTTTCACACATCTTCACTTTACACTAAATCCACACTTTATTTTGTTAAAACTCCTCTTGTTCTTCATTCATTTAACACTCAGGTGAAAGTTTGTCTGAGCTGCTGTGATGGAGCTGCTGCTGGTGTCAGATCAATGCAAAGTTACACCAGTGAGGTCTGGTTAAGTCGAGCCAATATAAATCTGAATAAACATCAGTGTCTTTCAAGCAGTCCTGATCAAAAGCATGAATCCTCTTCAAATCAAACCAAACAACTCATTATGTTTGGTCAAATGAAGGCTTATCTTTCTCTGTAGTCAAAGGTGTGTTCTGTGAAACTGCCGTCTCCTGGAGCAGATTTGTCCATCTTATTTGGTTCGCCCACTTTTTCTACTGTTACACACAGAACTCGGAAACACACTTCCGGTCAGCTCCTCCCCCGTTCATTTCATTGACGTAACCTGCTGAGAAAACTTGCTGTAAAATCATTTTTCAGGTAGGATAATTTTTCAAAATAAGCTCTGGTCATGTGACCAATAAACAAGCAACGTAAATATCTCTGGATCGCTTGAAAACGACTGTTGAAGTATTTAAATAATGGTTTAGCGGTCGGATAGCTGCGATCATCCCACAGTTAGCCTAAGTGACATTAGCCACAATAAAACATCAAATGTTGTACTGATCACACACTGAACATATACACAAACTATAACTTGTTCTAAAGCTTAGGACCTGTAGAATTCAGTCGCTGGGTTTGTTTTAACAATCCATGTATCTAATTGAGATTAGCCTACAAGAAAGCGCAGCTACAGCGTTAGCTGTTTTCTTCTTGTTTATCTCCTTCATGGAGCATCTGAAACACTGTTTATTACACCAGTACCATTTGTGTGATTTAACATCCAGGTGTTTGACGTGTTTTGAAGACATCTGATGACAAAATAGTCACAAACTGTAAAAGAGTGTAGCTAAAAGAGATAAACAAGAAGGAAAATAGCTAACACTGTACCTGCGCTTTCTTGGCTAGTCTCAATTAGATACATGGATTGTTAATATAAACCCAGTGACTGAATTCTACAGGTCCTAAGCTTTCAAACAAGGTATAGCATGTGTATATTCCCTGTTTGATCAGTACAACTTGTTGTTTATTTGTGGCTAATGTCACTTTGGCTAACTGTGGGCTATCGCAGTGATCCGACCGGTAAACCATTATTTAAATACTTTAGCAGTCGTTTTCAAGCGATCCAGAGAATATATGCCTTGCTTGTTTATTGGTCACATGACCAGAGCATATTTGGAAAAAATAACCTACCTGAAATATGATTTTGCCACAAGTTTTCTCAGCAGGTTACGTCAATGAAATGAACGGGGGAGGAGCTGACCGGAAGTGTGTTTCAGAGTTCTGTGTGTAACAGTAGAAAAAGTGGGCGGGCCACATAAGATGGATAGAGTTATTATATTATTGGTACAAGTGTCAGTCTCTGTGTCAGACGGAACAGCAGCATGAATCGGATTCACAGCGAAGCGACAAATGTCCCTCACTGTGTCCTCATTTTGAGAAAGACGTGACAGCTGGAGTCCAGTTGGGGCTCGAAGTGTTTCCATCAAAATGACAGACGGCCTCGGAGGTTTTCTATTAAAGCAAAATAAAATCTGTCTGGTGTAGAGGCAAAACTGGGCACTGGCACTAGACAGTCCAACCTGACCTCACAAGAACACGTATAGAGAGATTATCGGTCGATGTGACTTTCCGCTCTACTGCGCATGCTTCATGCAGAAAGAGACGTTGTCCCTCTACTTAGCTTAGGAAACTTCTTTGATTAAAACAACAAAATGAGACGAGAGTAGCTGTTTGGATCAGTTCTGAACCGGTCTGACAGACGTCTGGCTCCTGAAGCTTGAGACAGCATTTTATTGCCATTTTTTTTTACCTTAATGTAACTTTTAAGAGTCGTAGAGTCAAAAGTCATTCACAAATGTTGAATTAGCAGCAAAACTTTTGTTTTCTCACAGAGACAAACTCTTGTAGTTACTGAAAACAACCCTGGATCGACTTGTTTCCACGGCTTATGTGTGAGAGGCGGCTCTTTCTGCATATCAGTTGCACACATGGCATCACCTCAGGGCTGTGTACTGTCCTCACTACTGTTCATCACACAACAGACTTTTCACAGAAACATGCTTCAGACCAGGCTCCTCCCACTTCACACCAAACTGTAGAGCTCAAAGCAGCAGAGAGCTGAGGGAGGAGCCAGACTGTAAGAGAGCAGCAGACACAGACACTTGAGAGGATTTGAGCTTTTAAGATGGAGTCTGCCCTGTGTACACTGCTCTCAGCTCTGGTTGTGCTCCTTGTTCTTCCCCAGAGTGTAAAGGAGAAGACACAGTGAGCCAGCCAGCAGGAGACGTCCTCCTCACTCAGGGGGACACTGTCAAGATAAAATGTACTTTTCAAACTTTAGACTCTGATCCTCGTCTGTTTTGTACAAACAAGAAGATGGAGGCTTCCCAAAATACATGATGAGAAGATTCAAGTCTGGGTTCTCAGACAAATCTCCAGAGTTTAACAAAGCCAAATTCAGTAGTAAGCTTAATGGAATCTCTTTCTCTCTGATCATCCAGGATGTAGATGTGACAGACTCTGCTGTGTACTACTGTGCTCTGCAGCCCACAGTGACAGGAAACACCAAAACTCTGAACAAAAACCTCTGGAGCAAAGACAACACAATACTGCAGTAGCTCCACTAGAGGGAGACACTCTCTGTGAAGCTTCAGACTAAACCCAGACGCAGCAAAGCCAACTGTCAGTGTGAGAAACTAAGCAGACTTCAGAAAGTTCACATGAGGATCACTCAGCTGTGTTTTGGACACATGTTTCCTTTAATGGCAGCACTGCTCCTGCTTTTGTTGAGTGGTAAGTCTTATTCAAACCTATGTTCACACTTTATTACATCCACTCAACACTTACTGAAGCACAGAGCAAGAAGCAGCAGCAAATATGTTCCTAACTTCTACATTCATTTGTTTTCATGTAGGAGTCAGATGTGAAGAGCTCACTGCTCTAAAGCCTGAGGTCTGCGCTGAACAAGGAAAACAAGTCTCTCTGGAGTATGAATATTACAAAGATCCAAGTTTTGATGATTATTTCTTCTGGTATCGACAATATCCAGGAAAACCTCCAGAATTCCTGTTTCTACATTTAGGAAACAGATTACCAGTTATTAATAAACCAGGTCTAGAGTTGTCAGTGAGAGATAAAAGTGTGTCTCTGCTGCTGTCCTCTGCTGCAGTGGGAGACTCTGCTGTGTACTACTGTGCTGTGAGGCCCACAGTGACAGCAAACCCACAGTCTCTGAACAAAAAGCTGTGAGAGAAAACAGCAGTACTCCACACGTCCACTAGAGGGAGACACTGGAGCAGATTGACTCTTGCTGCTCCACAAAAGCCTCCTGTGGTAGAAGCTGCTGCAGTCTTCTCACCGCTCCACATCTAAACTCCAGTCTGGGCTCTGCTGCTCTCACATCTTTGTCAGAGAAGATCATCCATCCACCACCACAACGATGACGACGAGCGATTGCCCCAGGGATCTGTTCTGGGACCAGTCCTTTTGACAAAAATGAGACTTAACAATAAAAATTAGACTTTTGCAGACACTGACTGTGCAAAAATACATTTATTCAACCTGGACAGACTCAAACAGACAAAGTGATGTGATTAATGAAAATATTTATGAATTTAAGTTTGGCCCGGCAGAAAAATAACGCATGTGATAAGTGATTGGAAATAGATGAGGAGATGAGAGCTGCAGGTGATTGGCTGAAGGGAGCGAGGAGGAGATGAGAGCTGCAGGTGATTGGCTGGAGCGAGGAGGAGATGAGAGCTGCAGGTGATTGGCTGAAGTGTGAGGAGGAGATGAGAGCTGCAGGTGATTGGCTGGAGGGAGCGAGGAGGATATGAGAGCTGCAGGTGATTGGCTGAAGTGTGAGGAGGAGATGAGAGCTGCAGGTGATTGGCTGGAGCGAGGAGGAGATGAGAGCTGCAGGTGATTGGCTGAAGTGTGAGGAGGAGATGAGAGCTGCAGGTGATTGGCTGGAGCGAGGAGGAGATGAGAGCTGCAGGTGATTGGCTGAAGTGTGAGGAGGAGATGAGAGCTGCAGGTGATTGGCTGAAGTGTGAGGAGGAGATGAGAGCTGCAGGTGATTGGCTGAAGTGTGAGGAGGAGATGAGAGCTGCAGGTGATTGGTTGGAGCGAGGAGGATATGAGAGCTGCAGGTGATTGGCTGAGCTGAGCAGGGGTTGAGGCCAGGTTGTGATTGGATACAGGATGACGTCAGAGCAGATGACTTTAGTCTGCCAGGCTGAATATTGGCTCCTTTTCTAGAGTTTAGTTTACTCTTGAACCATGGTCAGTGAGAATTCCAATGTTAACTGGTGTGCTTTATATCAACGAATGCACAACCTCCTCGTTGTTTAATCCTTACTTAATAGATCTTATTCGCAGGTGCACAGTGGCAGAGTGGTTAGAGCTCTGGCTTCCTAATAACCCAGGTGTACTCTGAGTACGAGTTCAGGCTCTTGCAGAACTTAGAAAGTGCTTCAAACCAATGCGCCCGTGTACACTAACCTCTGAGGAGACCGGCTGGGGGAACTGCACTGGTCTGGTGTGGCTTTCAAGACCTCGTTCTTGTGGAATTTAGGTGACTCCATGTGGCTCTGGATGAAACCGGACAGCAGTGGCTCCACCTGGTGTAACAGGCACTTTGCAAGAAACTCACACGTGTCCCGACCTGAACCCACCTCACACCCGGCATGAGGAGATTGTAGATTCAACTTCCAGGTCGAGCAATGTCAACATTTCACAAACTTTCTTGATGAAGTTTCCCCCTTTCAAAAACATGCATGTTTATGTGGCAGCGAGGTGTTTAACTTAATAAAATAAATGAAGTGAATTTAACTGTAGCTGTAAATAAATAAAAAAAACAAAAGACCAGCAACGCCACCGGGTATAACCCGGAAAATAAATAAACCTAACTAAAGAAAAAGGCAACACAGGTTTGTTAAATTGACAGACAGAGGCAATGTTAGAAAAGCAGAATACATGTTAATTTTATTTAAGTTTCAAATGGGTTCAGTTAAAACTTTGTTCTAGTCCGAAATTTCATGTATAGTCCATAATCCTGTTGTTTTAAGTCCAAACCATCTTTTCCAACTGTCCAATTAAGCAACATGAGCAGCACGTGTGTACCAGTGCAGATAGGGCTGCCTGAGCGCCACCGTCCAGCAGCGGCAGAGCAGCGACTCCATCCATCCAAGGACTTGAACGGACATAAACAGACATCAAAAAGGGGAGGCGGCCATGCCGTCCGCACCCTGAACACAGTACATAAAAACAATTACAATGAGCACAATTGACAGAAGTGCTTTGCGTGGAGCTATGACAGCACACCTACCAGGAAGCGTGACACCCCCGACCGGCCACACCGTAGACCCCGAATGCCCGCACCCGTCCAGCTGTACGGCACTGTCGGCGCAGCATCAGCACACTAGAACAATAGCACTTAGCCTTAACATAGCGCCCAAAGAGACTATGATAAACACATTTTGAGATATCTTATTTTTCTTGTAATAAGACAGTTGTAATAAGCTAGGTGCTCATTTACCTGACAGTTTCGGCGGCAGGACTTCCGCCTTCGTCAGCCGCAGGTTTTACGCTCCAACACGACGCATTGTCACAACTTCAACAACTCGAGCTAACTGCGACTGGGCGCTGCATGGCGGATGTGACGTCAGAGAGGGGAGAGGTCAGGTGAGGGATACACTCCTCTTTTATAGAGCGCCCCCTACACCCGATAGGCCAAACGTAGAGCGCTTGACGTCAACTCACTACATTTAGGTCAAAAGTCAACACTGTAAATGTCCCCTGTGAATGAATGAGAGAGTGAACAATTGTGTCTGTTTCTATGTGTAAAACCTCGTCCCTAAGGCCCAAAGTCACTGGGATAGACTTCACTCACTCGCCACTCAAAACAGGACTGTTCATCACACTACAGAGTTTACCCAGAGCCAGGCTCCTCCCACTTCACACCAAACTGTAGAGCTCAAAGCAGCAGAGAGCTGAGGGAGGAGCCAGACTGTAAGAGAGCAGCAGACACAGACACTTGAGAAGATTTGAGCTTTTAAGATGGAGTCTGCCCTGTGTACACTGCTCTCAGCTCTGGTTGTGCTCCTGTGTTCTTCCCCAGAGTGTAAAGGAGAAGACACAGTGAGCCAGCCAGCAGGAGACGTCCTCCTCACTCAGGGGAAACTGTCAAGATAGAATGTAGTTTTCGGACTTTAGGTACTCCATATCTGTTCTGGTAGAAACAAAAAGGACAAGAAGCTCCAAGATACATGATGCAGAAAACTAAATCCACATCTTGGCTAGAGACACATAAATCTCAGGAGTTCAGTGACAAGAGATTTGAAGCTGAAGGTGAAGGAAACCGTTTCACTCTGATCATCCAGGATGTGGATGTGACAGACTCTGCTGTGTACTACTGTGCTCTGAAGCCCACAGTGACAGGAAACACCAAAACTCTGAACAAAAACCTCTGGAGCAAAGACAACACAATACTGCAGTAGCTCCACTAGAGGGAGACACTCTCTGTGAAGCTTCAGACTAAACCCAGACGTGGTGGTAGAAGCTGCTGCAGTCTTCTCACCGCTCCACATCTAAACTCCAGTCTGGGCTCTTCTGCTCTCACAGTCCTTTAAATCTGTTGGTTTAAACACTAAAACTGTCCTTTAAATGGATGTAGTGTCTGAAAGGTTCCTGACAAATCAAACGTTGCTTCTGGTTCCAGTCCTGTGTCAGACTCACTCTCAGACTCTCAGCACAGGAGCTCCACAGGGCTGTGTACTTTATCCTCTGCTCTTCTCTCGAGAGGATCTTGCTGCAGATACTTTTGTCCTGCTCACCTCGTCTATATTTGGCGACTCTGAGCTTTTCAAAGTTCTAAACTTACCCAAATGAACTGATCTAACCCCAGTCCTAATCCGAACCCTAACCGTCCCGTCTTTGGGGTAGAAATGTTGAAAATGATTTTCATTTGCTAGCATAGCCACAAATGAGAGGTGACTTTAAATGGACTTCTGGTGATTCTGGTCTGAGACAAAAGGTCTGTGGAGGGAGGTGGGCTGTACGCTCCTGCAGCCGGACGCTCCAGCTTTTCTCTGGAACTGCTGCACAAACAGTTAAACCAATGGTCTGCACCATTAACAGCAGAGGAGCTGCAATGCCACATTCAGAAGAAAATTAAAGCCATAAAGAGCCGCAACTATTAAAATATACAAAACAAGATGAATGTACACCAGTTTAACAAAGTAGATCTATTTGAAAATGCTTGAGCAAACCAAAGACAAGTCAACAGAATCCAAAATAACTGCACATGTTCTTAAAAGTCTGAGGCTGGAGAGATGAGAGTGGAATATTAAATATATTGAATGACACTGTACATTGTTGTTTGAGTTTCTCTTCACTGTTTTTGTGTCACGTCCCTTCACACTGCTCATATATTTGTATCTTTTATCGTGTCATTATCAGAATGTGAGCACTGATAACTATAAAGAACCGCAGGTTAAAGATCCCCGATACACAACAGCAGCAGCTCTGTAGTGTTTTAAAAGGAAAAAAAAAATGTTTATGGGCTTTTAAAGTAACTGACCTGTTTTTAAACTGTAGGGAGTAGAAAGTACAGATATTTCTTGAAAAATGTAAAAAATAAAAGTAAAAAGTCACCAGAATTTGTATAAGTAAAGTAAAGTACAGATACTTACGAAAACTACTTAGGTACAGTACTTGAGTAAAATACTTAGTTACTGGCCGTCTCTGTCTTTTAGACAGTTCCTGAAAGTCCTGGAGTCCAACCCAAAACCAGGAGAAACCAGAGTCTCAGGAGGATCAGGGCCGTGCCACAGGGCTCAGTTCTAGGACCATTTCTTTTCACACAAATGAGCTTTAACGTCTTTTGTATCTGCTCAGGACAAAGAGACTGAAACTAGTACAAAATCTGTTTATTATTTACCTGGAGTTTAAACTTCTCTTCATAGGTTGTGTCATGTGACATCAGAACATTCTCCAGGCCAATTATACTTTATAGAGATGTTTGGAAGATGAAATGTTTACTGAGCAAATGTAGGTTTTTGTTTTAAAATAAAAAGTGAATGGGTCTAGTCACAAATAGAAATTTCATGACAAAGAACAACGTTACTAACAGAGTAAATCTGGACTTATGACATCATCAACCTACTGACCAATAAAAGCAGGAGTCAGAGAGCTGAGGGAGGAGCCAGACTGTAAGAGAGCAGCAGACACAGACACTTGAGAGGATTTGAGCTTTTAAGATGGAGTCTGCCCTGTGTACACTGCTCTCAGCTCTGGTTGTGCTCCTGTGTTCTTCCCCAGAGTGTAAAGGAGAAGACACAGTGAGCCAGCCAGCAGGAGACGTCCTCCTCACTCAGGGGGACACTGTCAAGATAGAATGTGATTTTCAGACAAATGACAAAATTCCAACTTTGTATTGGTACAAACAAGGACAAGGAGCTCCAAAACACATGATGCATAAAACTAAAGCATTAACTGGATGGATTTTCACAGTAAAATCTCCAGAGTTTAAAGAAAAGAGATTAGACATTAAAGCCGAATCTTGGAACAACAATGTCTCATTAAAGATCCAGGATGTGGATGTGACAGACTCTGCTGTGTACTACTGTGCTCTGAGGCCCACAGTGACAGGAAACACCAAAACTCTGAACAAAAACCTCTGGAGCAAAGACAACACAATACGCAGTAGCTCCACTAGAGGGAGTGTTTAAGTTCATCTCAGACTCTGGAACCTCAGGACCAGCCTCAGAGTCACTGTGGCTTCTCCAACATTCACTGAACTGAACAGACTCACTGCGTTCACACCGGAGCGTTGGAGCATTCAGAGTTTGGGCTGAACCTTCATGACCTGAACGCAGCTTCCACTAATCAGACTTTACTCTCCTGTTACAGACGCTGCTTCACATCAAGAGGATACTGCACATTAAGACTTAAGGCCTACTAGAATACACACAGGCTTAACCCTTAGATGCATGCCGGCCAATACCTACACTCTTCCATGAGTGGAGTCGAAAATGACCTGACTTAGAATCAAAACAGCAATAACACTTTAATTTTGATTAAAGATGATGATTTTTGTTATATTTTGAACAACAAAAGAACATTTCTGACATGTTAGTTTATCAGTTTTTATTCACATTTGAACACAAATCAGTCAGGTTCAAAAAATGTCAGAATCCATTTTGTGACTGTTGGTGTGATTATGGAGGATGAACAAAAATATACAATATAACTGGGACTATAACATTTCCACACACCTACTGAACACATAAAACATGTTCTCTTGTCTCTAGTGTGCAGCATTTTATAAACTACATCCTTTTTGATCAGTCACATGAATACTGCTTTTCCAGCAGCAGTTGGTGACTTGTGGTCCTTGTTCTTGGACACATCTGAGGTCTCTGTCTCTTCTGTTGGCCCTGTGAGCTTCTCTCATGTGTGTGGATGTGGATTTTGTCACTAAACACCTTCCCAGAGCTACAGTGATGTAGGTTGGTAGTTTGAGTTACTTCCTGTCGACTTTTCATATGAGGAGTCACAAACTCTTATGAGAGCTCTGTGAGAAAGTGTCTCTGTGTGTTGGTGATGCTTTACATGTGTGATGTTGAGTCAAAATGACCTCCTGATGCTTCATCAGATGTTTAAGTGCCACAGTAAATGTAAACCCACAAGTACAAATGATAAGAATCAAAAGTTCCTAGTATTTACCCCTGAGATTCCATAAGAAATGGTGGGTTCATTTTTGACCCACTTATAGAAGAGTGGGCCAGTGATACAAAAGATGAAATTTCTTAAAAAGTATACATACAAATGTTTTAAATGCTCTGGCCTCATGTCACAAACAGGTTTGTTGAGGAATACCTGAAACATGAAACTGGAACTACAATTAATTTCAAAGATTTTCAAGATAACAACACCTTATGCATCTAAGGGTTAAACAGAACAACGTCTGGAGGAGGATGAAGACAGAAACAGTTGAAAAAAAGTCAGATTCAAATATGATAAAACGACATTAAAATATTAATATTAGCAATAAAATAAGCTTTCTCACGTTGGGGGAAAATGTAATATTCAAAAACAAAGCTTTGTTTTTGTTTTTTGTTTGTTTGTTGTTTAAGTCATGGTTTGTTTGTTTGTTTAGTCATGTTTGTTTGTTTGTTTGTTTAAGTCATGTTTGTTGTTTGTTTGTTTGTTGTTTAAGTCATGTTTGTTTGTTTCTTCTGTTCTTTCTCAGGTCAGACTGGGCTGTGCTTCCCTCTCACAGACACTAGGTGGCGCTGTCTCATCACTTTTCCACAGACTCTGAGCTGATTCGTGCGCCTCCTGCAGTGACACGTGTTTAAGTTTAGAGACTCTACTTCAGTTTTTATTGTAAATGAGTTTCCTTTCATGTTAATAAATAAATATAAAAAACTAACATGAAACTAAACAGACGTGACAGAAGGTGGAGGAGATAAAAGTGTTTGGAGGTTTAGACTTTTCCAGTGTAAATGATTTAACCCCTTAAGGCAGTGTTCCCAACCAGTGGTACGTGGACCCCAGGGGTACTTGGGACGATTGCAGATATGAAACAAAGATAGAATTGTATATGAAAAATGTTATTTGCAGACTTTTACGCGTTAATTATTTAGCATGAAATACATTAAAACAATAAAATGCAAAGGTTATACATGAAAATATATGAGTAAACATAAATACCCCTAAAATACATGACATAGGGCAGTGTTTTTCAAGTGTCGAGAAGCACAAGTATTCCTTCAGCTGCTGCCAGTTGTGCCTTGAAAATTATGTAGTTTTCAATAATGAATCTTTAAAATAAGGTTAATCAGATTTAATATTTTGATTTACAATTTGGAAGTTATTTACAGCAAGAAAAAAAAATGACTTTTATGACTTGTCTTGTCTTTCTTTACAAAGGGTGTACATTCACAATGTACTGTATGTCCTTGGTGTGATGGGGAAAAAAAATATATATATATTTCAAACCAATACAATAACAGGTCAAAATAATCAACACACACACCATAAAATCCTATATGTCAGGAGCGAGACCTGACTGGCACCCCTTAAACTCAACAATCCCACCAACCATAAACAATACCACCTCAAACCACCCCAAACCGTCACAATAGGTGGTGACCCACAGAAAAAAATTAAGCAAAGAAGTGTGCCGTGACTCCAAAAAGTTGGAAAAGACTGACATAGGGGGTATGAGATCATAATTAGGGGTACTCAAGACGAAAAAGGTTGGGAACCACTGCCTTAAAGGAACCGTATGTAAGATGCACAACTAGTGGTTTTAGAAAGGTATAACAATCACAATGAACATGGGTTGCCAGATTGTGAAATAGCCCATACACTGAAGATAGGAAGCTACTGATTACTGATTCAAATTAACTTCAGCTTCTAAGAACCAAACTGGCAACCCAAATGAGAGAGTCATGTGAGGCTCATTCTGCTTTCTGATTGGATAATAAATGTAAACATCAACAAGGGACATCATGTCCATTGTTTTTTAATTAAGAATACTCAGAATTACATTGACTTTCAGTAAACATAATAGTATATTTGGACATGTTGACCTGTATCTGTGACACATATAATTCATGTTTATGAAATCTGACATCAAAATTTACATACGCTTCCTTAAGGCACCAAGGGGACACCTTTTTTTAGATTTTCAATGTTGCTAGTTTTCTCATAAAAATAACAAACGTCTACATTTAGAAGAAAAGGTTAGTTCATTGGTGTAACCCTCTCAGCTTTTCTGATTAACAGAAACTACCTGTCTGTCTACATTTTTAAGTCCCTAAAACTGACTTTTTTTGTTCAATTACTTTCAGCTTTTGAAGAAAGATTTTCAAGACAAAAACTATATTTGCCAGCTAGTGTCACCAGCTTTACTCTTGTTTGTGTTTACCAAAGAAAATCTGGGCGTTTTAGTGAAAAAAGTCTGGTTCTTTATGGGGTTAAAAAGATCTGATTCTGATGGACGATCAATAAAACAGATTCAACAGAGCCAGGTTAAAGTCGGCCTGGGCGAAACGGCAAAAATTATTATCACGATTTTCCTGGAGACAGATCACAATTTCGATTTGATCACTATTCTTGTCGACTATTTTTATAATAGTCTGTTGCCTTTGAGGTAAATACAATCATCGGCTTTTCTACAAGTTCTTTTGTGATTGGTTAAATCCAGCTGTCACTCACTCAGAGCAGAACAAACACTGACCAGTGTGGACAGATTTTCAAAAAAAATGCGACCAAGCCTTTGAAAAAGCGATCTAAGCCATAAATAAAGTTATTCAAATAATCAATTAAATAGAACATTGTGTGATAATACAATTGTGTCATTTCTAACACTAATAACAGCTTTTGAAATTGTGCTAAATCCGTGTTTTATTCATAAATAGATACATTTTTGTGAATCAAACCTGAAAATTTGCTCAAATTGCTTGACTTGAAGCTGCAGCACAAAAGTCATCAACACATGAGCTTCAAAATACATAAGACTATTAAAAACAGACAAACTGAGGCTTAGAGACGAAGGCTGGAAACAACCTGTCTGTATTTGAACCAAGAAGATGATTTAAACAGAGAAATGGGAAATCACAACACAGGGTCACAACAGTGAGCTCACAATTCGATTTTATCAGGATTAGGGATGCACCGATCGATACCTGGATCGGATATCGGTGCCGATCCAGGACAATTTGCTGGATCGGGTATCGGCTCCATGATATCGGTTCAGCCGATATCGTGGCTGTGCCTTTAATTGGACATAATGAGACTAATTTACAGGCTGATGTTGATCCAAAGCAATTCATAATATTGGGCATTTTATTCAGATTAAGTTATTAAGTTTAGACGTGCACTATAAACAACAGTTACATAACACAATATGACCAAATGTATTAAGTTTTTATGAGAAAAAGGAGCAATTTCAGTCCTTTCACTGGTATCGGTTGATATCGAGTATCGGCAGATAGTTAAAGCCAAATATCGGGATCGATATCGGAACAGAAAAAGCTGGATCGGTGCATCTCTAATCAGGATATTGCCCAGACCCAGTGTCGGGCCGTGCATTTCTTGCCTAGGCCTTCAGTGCTGCTCCTTTTAAATATATTCACTTGTCAATAACCAGCTGATGGTTATTAAACTATTCTATTACGCAGGCACGTGATAAAGAGCAAAGCATCATTACTTCTATAGTCAGAATAAACACATTTACACACACACACACATATTTAATCACCAATAGTCTGAATTACTTGTACACCAAAACACAAATGGTCCTGAATCTGGAGCTGGTGGTAGTGTGTGTGTGGAGCTGGTGGTAGTGGGCGCGCGGATCTTGCGCTGGATCCCGTCTGGTCCCCGGGGCTCAGGCGACGCTTCCAGTACCTCGTAGATTTCCTCATATCGGCTCCTCTCTCTATGTTTCCCTCCACACTTGCTCATTTAGCTGTAAATCCACTCTGGGTTCACTAAAGGTTTTGGAAAGCACCTTGTAAGTGTCCCGCAGCACAAATCCCTTTCCCGCTTGTGACAGGCGCTCGGAGAGATGCTGGGTTCAGAGTTGCTCGGTCTTTCTTAACAATGTCCAGCTTTTCTTGAAAAGTCCGTCTTGAAAAAGGCTTTACCAATAAATTTGCAACCAAATGGATTTCTTCTCTCCCTTTACCCACTGTGAAAATAGGGCTAGGGTTAAACGCCGTAGTTCTCCTGACGTTGCCGTGGCGTCGTCGACGTAAAATCTGATTGGTTAAAGCAACAGTTTGATACACACTTATATTAAGAGACGGAGCCTTCAAAACTAACTGTGAAGGCCTCGGGCAGATTTCACTGACCCTGACAACATCTGAGGCTGAAATATGATTGGTTAAAACAATATATTTTAAAACACACGCCTGAAAGCTGCGAAACGATGGGAAATGCTACGAAGAAGCTGATGAATAATTATTGAATTATTATTATTATGCATGCGTGCACTAAATATTAGTTATATCAGTTTGTTATTTAGATATTTGTAGGCCACAGAGAAGGCCTTGCAGGCCCTGACGGTCCACCACTGCCCAGACCCAGGTTAAAGTTAATTTATGGGAAAACAAGCAAAAGGTTGTGACAGAAATCAAAAATATATATGTCGCCGTTTCAGAAGAAAGTTTGAAAAAACAAGACCATTACAGCCTCCAGTCTCCTGGTCCTGGGACAGTTCACACTAGACACCTGCGGGACCAGTGAGCAAACCCTCGGTTTGGGCGGTTTTAACGTTGCCTCGGGCAGGAACGGTCATGAAATCTAGTCCCGTGCAGGTCTCTAGTTCACACTTTACACCTGAGACAGAAACATGATCTGTGGGACAAACTCAGGAGGGAAATCTCACTTAAAACTGAAGTCTCTGGCGGCATGTTCACGTTGAGTCTGAGTCAAGTCTTTAGTTTCTTTATGTTGAACGAACAAAACATCTGGTATTTCTACAGTTTCAAAGATTTATAAACATGATCTTGTTTAAAGTAAAATGCAGATAGACGAGAGACATTTCAGTTTGTTCAAGTAAAATTAAACTGTTTATGGTTTCAGGAGAAGAATCAAGTCGTCTCAAGTCACAAAACTACAAATCTGAGTCTGGTTCAATCTATCGAATCCAGAGGCCTGTACTACAAACGTGGCTGAACTGATCCTGGATAAGTTTCTCTAACCCGGGTCGACTAAACCAGACATGAGCCTCTGGATAAACTGTTCTATGGTGACAGGGCGGTTAGCGCTCCAGCCTTACAGCAAGAAGGTCCCGGGTTTGATTCTCACCCTGGCCCAGGATCTTTCTGTGTGGAGTTTGCATGTTCCTCCTGTGTCTGAGTGGTTTCCTCCAGGCACTCCGGTTTCCCCACCAACCAACAACATGCAAGTTAGGGAATACTTGGTGATAGTTGGAGGTTGAGGTGTTTAGGTGAGTCTCCTCTGCTGAGCTGGATTTTCTTAATGAAGCCGTGTCACAGAGCAGAGGCGGGGTTAACACAAACTGACCAATCAGAACAATCGAGCTGCAGACTTCAAACGTGAAGAAACGTCAATCATGAAGCGAAATATAGGAGTATTAAAATCTAAGAGAAGGAAACGCGCTGCAGCTTCAAATGAAGTCTGCGCTTAAGGCCAATCACAGACACAGAAGTTACAGAGTTCATTTAAATGTCCTGCAGGAGACAACAGACTAAAGCACTAATGTGGAACATCACCAAACATTTAATAGATCGACCTTAGTCTGAATGAGCTGTGTCCTTTATCTGAGTCAAAGTGATGCGTAAAGATCCACAGCCAAATGTCTTTTGGCAGAGTTTGTCTCATGTTGCCATAGAGATCTACCTCGACAGGAAGTGATCCAGTTTCTAGGACCAGACCAGGTTTAACCAGAACTTACCTCACTAAACCCCAAATCTATCCTCATAGTACAGGACTCAGAGAGAGACTTGTAGGCTCAGAGTTTGAAGAGTGACTACGACCTCGGTAATTAAAGGGTAATTAACGGCAGAATCAGAAAACTGGTTCTGTTTGGAGCTCGAGTGTGAATAAAACACAGCGAGTCAGAAATAAAAAACAACAACAGACAAAAGAAAAACAAAAAAGGACGTGTGTTTGTGTTTGAGAGTTCAGTTTTTTCACTTCTTTAGAGTTTGTTTTTCTGATCATATGAAGAGTTTAGTTTTACCTTCAGCAGATCCAGGCTCGTCATCTCCAGGTCGTTTGCTTTTCACTTCATTCTGTCGTCCATGATTTGAACCAGAAACAACCAGACCTATAAAAGATCAAAACATTATTAAACATTCACATAAAACTCAGCAACCTTAAAACATCTGCTTTTGTAAATGAAGTAGTTCACATATTTACATTTGCAGAATAAATACATTTTCAATCTATATTTTGTATCAAATAATGAATTCATTAATTAATCTTTGCTGTATTGCAGAGAAATGGCCAAAGTAAATTAGCTGTAAATTAAACACAGTCAATATATCAAAATATCACTTCATCAAATTGAAATATTTCAAATAAAAAGTCCACTTTTTATATCAGTATCAAAAACACTTAAATAACCAAACATACTGAATTAATAAATCAACTCTTCCAAGCAGAGTTCAAAATACTCAAGCAGATGAATGTATGA
>JBBPFD010000679.1:52500-62500 GCA_038363315.1 Mugilogobius chulae
AGATAAGATAAGATAAGATATCATTTATTTGTCCCACAATGGGGAAATTCCAGTGTTGCAACGCACATTTTAAGAGCAGCAGGGAAAATAGAAACATGCAATCAAACACTCACTTCCAATCTAAAAAATATACTGTTATATTAGGCTACAGTATTACTTTATAATAATTAGTAATCTTTATTACGGGCGACAGAGTGGTGCAGTGGTTAGCGCTCTGGCCTCTAACTAGAAGGTTCTGGGTTCAACTCCATTATAAATAATGATTACATCCAACGAGTTGTCTCACTGAGGTTCCCCTTGCAGTCTCCCATCCAGGTGCTGCCCAGACCAAACATACTTAGCTTCTGTGATCTGACAGAATCACTGCCACTGAACTGAGGTGTTTGGCGTTGTTTCCTGGAGCAAGTGCAATAAGTAGAACTTTGGTGTAAGTTTTAAGCAAATAAAATACACACATTTTTGTCAAATTATATAGATTTTAAGAACAATAACAAAATGATCTGACTCTGATTTAAAAAATGCATGTGTGAAATATTATAATTTACAACTATAACTATACAACTATACAAGACAAAAAACAATCACCTGGTTTGAAGATTTGATTTAGTTACTTTGGGACAAAAACGTTCTGCTCAAAAGCACAAACCTTTGTTCGAGCGAAACGACGGCGCTCTGGCCTCACAGCACAAAGGTTTGCATGTTCTCCCCGTGTCTGTTCTGGTTTCCTCCTACAACTAAAAACATGTCCGATGTGCCTCCCCAGGATGACCGATGGAAATGAACTTTATATCTGCCTTTGTGCTTCATGTGTCCATTGTCCTTAATAACTTGACTTCAGATTGAGACATTCAACATACTGTCATAGCCACAGCTGCCCCATAGCCACAGCTCTCAGACAAACTGTGTAAAGGAAAGTAATGGTAAAATAAAGATGAAAGAAAACATCAAATCTTATTTTAACTAATAATCTTTCAGTTTTCTCTGGGATCAAACACACAGACAAGTTAAAGATGCTTGATTCTGGGATTTAAACCTAATTTCAAGCATTCTGACAAATTAAACCTGGATTTATTACCAGAGACAGATTATCAAAGTGTTCTAACTGATTTCAAGACATTGTTTCTTATTTAGGGACTAATTATTTGTCAAAGTGTTCTTTGTCTTTAAACTTCTCATTCCAAGTCATTTGAAACAAGTCTAGATTTATAGTTTTTGCAGTAAAACTCCAGTGTGTTTGTCCCAGACATGTTGAACTTTTACTCTTTGCACTTATTAACTGTTGTCAACACTTCAGAGGTCATTTGTAATCAATATTTTAATACATATCTTAATAAACATTGACAAAGAATAACAATGAAATCTTATTATAATAAATATGTGTGTTTTAAGAGTTTATTTTTAGACTTTTATCTTGTGGGATCTCAGAGCGTTTGATGTGTGTGTGCTCTGCTGCTGCTGCGCTCTGATTGGCTGCGGTCTTCTCCTCTGCTGCGCTGTGATTGGTCGTCTCTGTGCGGCTGTGGTCCTGTCGTCTGATTGGTCGTGCGGTCCTGTCGTCTGATTGGCTGCGGTCGGGTTTCCACAGGATGCGGAGGCGGTCACACGTCACAGATGCGGCGGTTTGGCCCAGTGCATGATGGGACGGAAACGTGTGGGCAGGAAACAGGAAACAGGAAGTGCACCTGCCAGGCCCCGCCCACTCACTCTGCGCCCACTCGGACGAGAAACAACACACTTTGTCTGAGTTTTGTATTACAGTTTTTTTTAAATCGCTCTGGAACTTTTTTTGGAAATTGTCATAAATATGGTGTTGTGGATTTCTGAAATACACCTTTAAGAATAAAAACACAGAAAGTTTGCCTGAGTTTAAGTATAAAAGTTTATTATAAAAGGTATAAAAAGTATAAAGAGTATAAAGAATGTGCACACAGAAAGCCCTCTGCTGTCCCTCCAGGTCCCATCTGTCCCTACTCTCAACATCAGTACGTCACAGACATATTTAAAGACAGAAAGGAGGCGTAAAGCCCTCACAGAGATGTTGAAAACAGGACATGAAGATTTGTAATCACTGAACCTACAGACATATAAACAGTTCAGTCTAGTCTAAGCATAAACATCATTATTATCAAAGTGACTCAAGCCTGTTTTATCTCAGAACATCCTGAACTCACTCTAATATGACTGTCTAACACATGTCAATGTATTAGATGAATTAACTTTAGCATCAGAGAATTAATTAACATTAGCATTAAAGATATTAAAGATTTCTATAAATATGGCAAAACCTCTACATATTCAGTCAGATGTGTCAGTCATTTTTCAAAACATTAGCACATGCACACTTTTATGCAAAATTACTGACATCGTTGTAAAAATTACACTCTTTGATCAAAATCTGAAACACTAACATACCAAAAACACTTTTTATGCAGAACCTGTAATATGCATGTGACAACGGCACTTTTGGGTGCAAAATATTTAACAGTCAGTCATGTAAAAAAAAAAAATGCACTTTTTAACAAGAACATGTAACAAAAACCTTTCTCATTCTCTGGCCCTTCGAAGGGCCGTCCCACTTTTTCTTTAAAATTCCATTTTGTTCAGTGTCTGATAAAAACAAACTATGAAGAACCTGGAAAAGTTAAAATATAAAAATCCCGTTGTGTCTCTTTTATTTACGTAGAACAACCAGAAGTTTCCACAAAAGTTCAAACATTTTAATAAGACTTTTGTTTTGGCTCCGCCTACATTTATTTGAGTAATTTTGTTCCTAAAAACTCATTTCTCCCTCAGTGACCTTCAGCTTTTACAAAGGAATGTCAAACGCCAAAAATCTGCCAAATCTAGAGTCATTTATGTCTCAGCTGTACACCAGCTTTAACAATCCTTATATTTACCAAAACATGTAGGCAGATTTTAGATTGTGTTTTTCTTTTGTTTGGAGAAAGTTCTCACTTCTGATCAGAGTCTGTTGGAATCAGAAGTAAAAACTACAGAGACACAGCTTTTAAAAGACCCAGACATTTACCTCAAAGGATCAGGAACAGTTTGAGTTTTCAGACGTGTGAGGAAAAATAGACCAGAATGAGAAGGAGATTTAAACACAGAGAGTGGAGAGATAAAATGACTTTTGTAAATGTTTGTACAACTGTAAGAAACAGTCTGGGACTTTTACAAACTCACAAACAGACCATTTTGTGAACGAAACAGCAATAATCAGGATTAAAGTGAAATGTGACCAATGACACATCTCACTTTTGATTAAACATGAGTCAAACCTTGCATTTAACTGTGCTTCCTGTTTGTGTTTGTATTTGTGCTTGTGTTTGTTTGTATGTTTGTTTGTTTGTTTGTGTGTCTGTGTGTGCGTATGTATTTTGTTTATGTGTTATGGCGTCGCACAAACCACATTCTACCTGAAGCGGCTTGCAGCTCAAACTGAGCCACAAACAAACAGGAAAACCACAGTTTAACTAGAACATGGTTTAGACTCAGGTCAGACTGTTTAGATCAGGACAGACTGTTTAGACTCAGGACAGACTGTTTAGACTCAGGTCAGACTGTTTAGACTCAGGTCAGACTGTTTAGACTCAGGTCAGACTGTTTAGACCTCAACTGCCAGTCAGACTGTTTAGACTCAGGTCAGACTGTTTAGACTCAGGTCAGACTGTTAGACTCAGGTCAGACTGTTTAGACTCAGGACAGACTGTTTAGACTCAGGTCAGACTGTTTAGTCGTCAGACTGTTTAGACTCAGGACAGACTGTTTAGACTCAGGTCAGACTGTTTAGACTCAGGTCAGACTGTTTAGACTCAGGTCAGACTGTTTAGACTCAGGTCAGACTGTTTAGACTCAGGAGACTGTTTAGACTCAGGTCAGACTGTTTAGACTCAGGTCAGACTGTTTAGACTCAGGCAGACTGTTTAGACTCAGGTCAGACTGTTTAGACTCAGGACAGACTCAGGTCAGACTGTTTAGACTCAGGTCAGACTGTTTAGACTCAGGTCAGACTGTTTAGACTCAGGTCAGACTGTTTAGACTCAGGTCAGACTGTTTAGACTCAGGTCAGAGTTTAGACTCAGGTCAGACCTGAGTTCATGCAGGTCAGTCTCAGACACAAGTGTTATTAAACCTTAAGCCTGATGATACTTTTACAAACGCAGAAGCTCAGTCGTGTTCATATGAAACATTAAACCGTCTGATACACTTTTTCTCTGTTGGTTTGGTTCATTTGTTGAAACTGAGATGATTTTCTCAAACAACAGACACATCTCCAAACAACCTGCAACTGTTCACAACAGAATGATATTTTTTGTTGTTTTTATCAAATGAAGTCTTAGTCCAAGTCTCAAGTGTCTCAGTGCTTCTGTGTTAATCACAAGTGTCAAACACGAGGCCAGGGGGCCAGACGCGGCCCCTCACATCCTTTTCTGCGGCCCTCAAGGTCTTAGTTCAATTGTTTATCAGTTCCAGGAGTTTTCTGGGTAAATAATGAGTAGTATGAGAGGATTTGCCTGAAACTTAAAGAGGAAGTTGTTTTTCAGATGAATGCAGATGTAATGCAGAGTGCACTTTTTAACTTGTTAATAAATAAACAAAATATTTTATTACTTGTAGTTTGTCAAAGAGTAGTGAGGAACATTTTAGGTACAACCTTCGAGGACAAACACGATGCCCAATGTGGTTCTTTGTCAAGAGTTCTGTTCCAGTGTCACAGACAGACAAAAGAGCAATGTTTAGCACATTTTACACATAAAAACATCTCTCTGATCCAATCTGATGAGCTGATGTTTGTTCTCTCAGAACCTTCAGTCTCATGTTCACAAGACTCTTCTTCTGTCAGGATGAGTCCAGAACAAAATACCACAACACTGGGATATTTACCTCACTGTGATGTTACAACATGAGTCTATAAACATGACAAATAATCAGACTGTAAAAATGACAAAGAACATTCATTGAAGAAAAATAAATCATAAATTCTTGATCCAGTTCAGATCAGAGCTCAGTCACTGCAGTGATGCTTTACAATTCAGAATCAGAATCAGAAAGATTTGTATTGCCATTGTCAGTGAACAAACAGAATTCACAGTCTAGGAACTTGCTAATGGTGCTGTGTTATACGGTGCTAATGTGCAACATATAACACAGTAGGTAAAACAGTTACATATAACTCCTTCTGTTCTGACTGTTTAGATCAGAAACACGTTTAGTTTTGAAGCTTGAGTGGACAATTATGGGAAAGAGATGAGCTTTAGTTAGTGAGATGTAAAGTTGCAGAGAATTGTAAGACTTTTTGTCCAAAGGGACCATGTGTTTTGGAGGCACTGACTGTTTAGAAGAGAAACATGAGTAAAGTGTTTTTGGATAGATCTGAGCTTCTGCAGATGAGATGTAACGATGTTAAAAACTCAAAGTGATTCCACTGGGAGATGGATCATAACAATACTTAAACTGACGAATCCTGAGCAGGTTTCCAGTTTTTTTGTGTTTTATACAACGTCTGTGTTTGAAGCTGTGAAAAGCGCTGAACAGATACACTATTCTTGTGTTTGGGACGTTTTAACAGCTAAAGTGTGTAAGTTTAGGTTTGGGTTGCAGAGTTGGTTAAAGTTAGAATTTTGTTCTTGCGTCTGTGTCCAATACACATTTTTATAAAGACAAATATATTACATGCTCATATATTAAACTACATCAGTGTTTTGAGTCAGGACACACTTCTGCTTCAAACATCTGTTCAAATGTGTCTGATTCAAGCTGTTTTGGACATAAAATGATTTGTTTTTGTGAAAAATGTGCAGGACAAGTTAAAGATGAAGTGTGGAACTTTTTTATGCTGATGGGAGGAGCCTCCGAATGAGAAAGAGTTAACATATAAAATATAGATGTTATGAATTTAAATGTCATGTTTGAGAAATAACTCGTGTGTGGGTTTGAGTAAAAAGACTTGCTCACATCTGATTTATTATTTCATATAAAAGTGTTTTTATTTGTCAGCTCATGATTCTGTCTCTTTACATTTACTTTAGAATATTACTGTGGTCCTCGTGTCACATTTGTGTGAAAACCTCGATCATAAACCGGGTCAGAGCTGGTAAAACGACTCAAACTCTGATAAACGACACAAACGCTGGTGAAGCCGACGCTGTGGGAGGTTTCCGGTGGTAAATGTGTCTTTGTGTCTCTGAGCCTCAGGAAATGTTCCACTTTAACAAAGAGTCTAAAGTCAGAGACAGGAAACCCACAAACCTGCAGCTGCAGCAGAAACACTCACACTGACAGGAAGTGACAGGTGCAGAGGCAGAGACAGGGACGGGACGACAGGGACCGACAGGGGCTGACAGGTGCAGACAGGGACCGACAGGGGCTGAAAAGAGCAAAGACGTGAGACTGACAGGTGCAGACAGGTAAACTTGTGTCCAGTCTTAATCCTTCAAAGCAGCGCTCTCCAAACGACAAACACAACATAAAACACAGAGAACTGATAATCGTGTTCTCTTATTATTACATGAGTTTACTGTTTATAGGAGGGTTTCACATTCTAGAATTCTTGTCAGTTATAAGGCAGGTGGAGGCAAGAGGCACTTTTTCCTATTAACAACATTGGACTTTGCGATGAAATAATTAAAAAAATATTTTGCTAATTTAAAAAGTGTCCATTTCTGGGATGACTGGACCTATTTCTTGCTTGTATTACAAAAATAAACTGCATTCAAACAATATTCATTTTAGCTGCCCTCCACCTCATTGAAATAACATCGTCCTGTAGAATGTTGTGATGTCATCTGAAACCCACCTATTGTTATGTTTCTCTGTATTTTCACAGTTTTGAGTCACACATTGGGTGCACAGTAGCAGAGTGGTTAGCTCTGGCTTCCCAATAAGGAGGTCGTGGGTTCGACTCCCGGGTCGGACCATATCAAATCTCACGATCTCTCTGGGTGGAGTTTGCATGTTCTCCACCGTGTCACCGTGGGTTTTCTCCGTTTCCTCCAAAAACATGTATGTTTAGGTTAATTGGGCATCACTGTAAATGTCCCTTAGTGAGTGAATGAGAGAGTGAATGTTTGTCTGTTTAACTCTGAGACGAGTTGGCCACTGTCCAGGGTGTTTCCCCGCCTAAGGCCCAAAGTCACTGGATAGGCTCCAGTCACCCGCGACCCCTAACGGGATTAAGCGGTAGAAAATGAATGAATGAATGAGTCTCACATTGTTTTAGATAATAGGTGGGTTTCACGTGACATCACAACATTAGACAGGCCAATGTTATTTCAATGAGGTGGAGGGCAGCTAAAATATATTCATTTTTGAATTATTCCATGGCAAAGTCCAATGTTATTAATGGGAAAAGTGCCTCTTGCCTCCACCTGGCGTATAACTGCCAAGAATTCTAGAATGTGAAACCCACCTATTACTGCCATATAAACATTAAAAACAGACTGTTTCCCACCATCTGGACTTATGACGTCATCATGAAACTGACCCGAGCCACTCCTGACTCATTCACATCAGACTTTCTCTTGTTTTTATTCATGTGTCTGTTTCTCTCTTGTTCTTACACTTTCCTCAGTTTCCTCAGAGTCGTGTTCATGTCACATTCACTGTAAAAAATACTGTACATTCATTCTAATATTACTTCATTTCACACTTTTCTTGACTCAAAACTACAATAAAAAGTCTGAGATTGAGCGACAGTAAACCCAGTTTCATGTTTGAAATGTCAGACTTCAGACGCTGAAATAAGCTCATGAGTCTTCCTGACTGACTGTAACTGAACATGCTCATGCTAAAAATACACTTTTTATTTAAACTACATAAATACTTTTCACGGTGCCGAGGACGATCAGATGTTTGGAGCTGTTTAATCATGTTTCTGTTGTAAAAGTGTTTTTCTTTGGGCCAAACTCAACAGTGAGCACATTTACTAAAACACAAGTTTGTGAAAACATCTTTTGAACAAAATTAAATCTTAAACTCCGGTGGATTTGTGGAATGTGATTAAATGAGAGAGTGGAACTCTTTACCTGCAGTCGTAAAACAACAAAGTACTTCTAATGCCTTCTCCAAACATTTGAGGGAATGGTTGGTAGAGACATACACCTAAGCACTAAACAACTATAGTACCTGTGCTTATTGTATGTTCTGTAAAAATGTGTATGCTATAATGTAATGTATGATTAATTTGTGTCTAATCTTTAATGCTTTAGATGCCTTTTTACACCTTGGCCAGGGGACTACAGATGAAAAGTAGCCTTTTGGCTAATTCTGGCTTTTTTACTCATGTTTTGTCATGTGTTTTATTAAATTGCACTGTCCCCTTTGAAATAAACTAATCTAATCTAATCTAATGAGGAGGTTTAGGCTCTTGTCTGTTCTGGTGAAAAGGTTTTGTAAAAAGCAGCTCTCTTTAGGCTGAAGTTTTAGATGAAATAAGGATTGTTCTAAAACACAAGGCCCGGGGGCCGGATGTGGCCGTCCACATCGTTTTATGTGTCCCTCAAAGTCTCAGAAGGTTTATTTGAACAAAAGGAGTAAACTCACTGACATGATAAAGAGTCGTTCATTGTTCGACTGTCGTGTGTAAAAGTGTTTTAACAGTATTTGTACAAATCAAACATTTCCTGCAGCTTGTCGTCAGGTTAAAGGGACTGTACTCGATTTTTTTGCAACAAGATAACTTAAAAGCCCTAGCACTGATGCCTTGTTAATGTATCTAATCAGGTGGAAATTAGTCCCCAAAGTCCTGTCTATGTCTAATAAAATCCCGTTTGTGTGCAGCTTTTTCTGTTTTTGTTTTTAGCATTGTGGCTAACTGTTGTTAGCATAGTGACTCACCTCGCTGTTAAAAGCTGTGAAAAAACATTAAAACTCATCATGATGAACAATTCTGAAGCTCAGATGCATTAGCTACGAGAGGAAATCATGTAGCCTGAAGGAAAAAGGCTAAAATTAATTATTTCTGTTTGTTTACATTTTTAGGATGCAAAAATCAGGTACAGTCCCTTTAAATAAAGTTACAACCGTCTCTTTGATGAAAACTATAATGTTAATGTGGCTCAGTCAAAGAGTTCCACATTGAACAAAGAGACTCGTGTGGTTTATAATGTAAATAAATAAGATCAACATAGTGTTTGTATGACACAGAGACAATGTTCATTTAAGTTATTGTGTGTAACTTATTGTACAAATACAAATATATTGTTTATCTCCAGATGAAAAGGGCAGTTTTACTTCCACCTTCTCCTTTTCCAATATTATCTTTTCATTTGTATTTTAATTTTCACAAAATGGTAAAAATGTATTTGAAATAAACATTTCAATCAAACAAAATGAGTTTCAGTGATGTTTATGATTCCTGCTACAACTTCTGTTAAATAAAACTGTGGCTCTGGCTCATCTTCTGCACAAACGTCTGAATGTATCTTATATATATTAAATATTTATCTTTATATTTCAAACTTTTATGAAACATTAAACTGATTTTCAGGTTAGGTTTTATAATAACTACAGTTTAATTAGTGTTTTTGAAGCTTGTGAAGTGTTTTAAAGCCTTAATAAACCTCTTCATGCTTTAATCTGCCTTTGTTCATGATGAATTACACGTTAATTCATGCTTTATTCAAACTCACATTATTGCTTTAGTTTGTTTGGATGTTTTTTTGTTTTTGCCACTCACTGCTGACATTTAGAACACTGTGACGTCATCAGCAGAAACTTTAAACAAGATTCATCTGTGAAATATTATTATTATATTATATTATAAACAGTTTTATGAAAGAAAAAGACAGATTTTTATTGATAATTTTATTTTCATTTGCACAAAATGAACAAAACAAGAGTCAAGTTAAAACAGAAATATAAAAACATCATTTTCAGAGTAAAATACAGTTTATATTTCTATAAAACACTATATTATTCAAACATAAAGAGATTCAAATATAATCATGTTAAACATAGAAATAAATCAAAAACATTCTTAAAGAAAATACAGATATAATAA
>JBBPFD010000679.1:67500-174160 GCA_038363315.1 Mugilogobius chulae
GGCTTCATTCTGGTGCCTTTTATAGAGAAGATAGAGAAGAAAACAACATTTTTGCTTTGGCAATGTTGTTGTACAATCGTGCCAATAAAGCCTTTTTGAAATTGAAATTGAATTGAGAAGACTTGAGCACAGTTAACCAGTGGTAAAAGTCATAAACCACCTGTAATGCACTCTTTATGGTTCTCACAATCAGTCAAGTCTGTCTTCAGCCCAATATGGAAGAGAATCATGAGGCTAACCCGTTTTTACTAATGGACTCGTTTTCTAAAGAATTTTAGAAAATGAAAATGTTGCGTTTCTTTTTTTCTTGAGTGTAGATTCATTGGTTCAAACTAAAAAACAACAGCTGTAATAACAGGTGTAATAACAGATGTAATAACAGGTGTAATAACAGGTGTAATAACAGGTGCTTCATACCTGGGCACAGCTCATGGTCGTCGGAGCTCAGCAGCGCCACCTGGCTGTACAGGCCTTTCACATCCGGGTCTTCGCTCTTCTGGTCGATGAAAGTTGCGTTTGCTCCGTTGAACAGATCGTTCTGAGAGAGTTTATCGTGTCGACTGAAGCCGGTGGCCAAACACACACGAGTCTCGTTCTTCTCCAGGTTATAGAAGAGCGGCTCTTCATCTTCAGCTGCAAAACAAACAAACAAACAAACATGAGTCAACATCAACAGTCGCTTAATGACATCACGAGATACAATCGTCTCAGAGACCAGTGCCAAGTGAGTGTCTGTGTGTTTGTCCCCGAGTCTGAATAAAGGACAAACGGACGTCCACATGATTAAGAAGATCATTTCAACTATTATACAAAAGAAAAATATAGTTTCAGCGCAGAAAAGCTTGAAATAATGTAGCTAAAGTATAAAACCTTACATATTTCAGTCAAAACTAAGGCTGATCATCAAACTTCTGATTGAACAGTGACTGATTCACAGATTCATGCAGAGAAGTTTTCTGTCGGGGAAATACATCTGATTTAACAGAGTAGAGCTTTTGAGATTCGTTAGGTTAACTGGTCTTTTTGGTAAACTACAGCCTGGCAAAGAAAGTAAAAAGCAGAATTTGTCAACGATTTGTGAATGAAACAAAATACAACCGTTTTTGACGATGAAACGACATTATAACATGAATGTAAGCTCAAAGGACACAACATGGGAGCTTCAAAGTTTCTGGTATTTGGAGCAGTGTGATTGGTCAGAACAAATACATCTGCAGCAGGTGTCACACGATGACTCTAAAAACTCTAAATCTCATTGGTCGAGACTCAGAGAAGAAAAAAGACAGTTCCAAGTTTCTGAAGCTGAAACACGTCTGTAAGCTTTGGTCGTCAATCAAACATTTTCTGATCGTGAGCTGAAGATTCGTAGCAACAGTGGTAATAATAAGTCGTATTAACAGTCCCAGAGAGTGGTGGATTCTCATAACAGCTGCGATAACAACTAACACTTATTTGAACAGTCGCAGTAATAATATCATATGCAACAACGCAGTTAATTAAATACTTTGTAGTAGGGATGGGCGAATTGGGAAAAAATATAATCACAAAACACATGAAAATAAACCAAACAAAAACTCCCATTTATTCATTTTTTTTAAACTATATATTAATATTCTGACTTTTGCTCCAAACTGCACATTTTTACCGACAAAACACTGGTCAAAACACCAAAACCAAATAATTAACGATTTGATTCAATTCCATCTCAATTTTTCGATTATTGGCCCAGCATTACAGTGAATGTGTCCCTGCGTCCAAACAAAGAACAAACAGACGTCCACGTGATTAAGAAGATCATTTTCAACCATTATATGAAAGAAAAAGAAAAAGCATGAAACAGCTGAAGGTTTAAAAACTGTAGATATTTCAGTCAAAAACAAGCTGATCATCAAACTTCTAAGTGTAGTAAATACAGATTTTAGTGGTAGTTTCTTGAAAACGGCTGTGCTGAGGTTTATCTTCAGGTTTGTCCAGTAACAGTCGTACTAACAGTTGTAATAACAGTATGATTCGCAGTAATAACAGCAGCAGTATGCAGCAGGAGGTGGCAGTAATAACAGGACTATCATTAGTAATAGTATACGTTTTTTTGCAAAGTTTCTGATGGAGGCTGTGATGAGGTTTAACTTGAGGTTTGTTCACAGTAACAGTCGTAATAACATGGTAATAGTGATAATCAGTAAGACATCAGTCTGTAAATGTGCTGTATAAATAAATAAATCATTCATTCATTCATTTATAATAGTGTTTTCAGTGATAGTTGTCAGAAGATTCTGAGATGAGCTTTACTTTAAGGTTTGTTCATAGTGACAGTTGTAATATTTTGTAATAACAGGTGTAATAACAGTATATTTTAGCAGTATTAATGTAGTTTTTAGTGATAGTTTGTCAGAAGAGGCTGTGAGGAGGTTTAGTTTCAGGTTTTTTCGTAATAACAGTTGTAATAACAGTATAATTTGCAGTAATATTGTAGTTTTAAGTGATAGTTTGTCAGAAGAGGCTGTGAGGAGGTTTAGTTTCAGGTTTTTTCGTAATAACAGGTGTAATAACAGTATATTTTAGCAGTATTAATGTAGTTTTTAGTGATAGTTTGTCAGAGGAGGCTGTGAGGAGGTTTAGTTCCAGGTTCTACTCAAAGTGTGAAGCTGCTGCTCTCGTCTGACCAACACGACTCACTAAAACCTAATGTTTCGGATTAAATGAAATAAAACAATTGGAGATGACACTTATTTTAGCCAAATCTGTTTTTGTGAAAGTTTTAAATAAAAATACAAACTTAAATAAACGGTCTTTGAAGAGTTTGTCTTTGGTGTTGAAGTCTTTTATAAATGAAACAGCTCAGAGTTCAGACTAAAGCTCGTCTGTGATGGACGTTTGAGCCGATACTTTGGCCGATACTTTGACCGATACTGAGTCTTTTGTCTTTAGAAATGAACTGTTTAGATTCTGACCTGCAAACGTGTCCAGAAATATAATAAAATGTTCTTTACTTTGTTGGTAAATGTATTTTAATTTGTTTTGTGTTGACGAGCAAAATCAATGAATGAAAAATGAAAGAATCGGAGAATGTGTTGCTCAAGTTCACTTTTCATTTGTAAATTATAATTGTACATATGTCTTTGAATTTAAAATGATGAACATACAGTCGTAATAAATGGTTTTGAATATAAACATTTTACATCAGAAACTTTAGGAACCAAAGTCCATTTTTAAAAGAAGATTTTACAGATATTAGTTCATTTTAAAGATAAATTAAACTCACGTATTTTAACGGTCAGAGCTGTTCCAGATCCAAAGATGAGTTTTTTAAATCCAGAGTCAGTCTCACAGTCACACGACACTAAAGTAAAACCAGAGACGATGAAATACGACTGACTCTTCTGTGATTTTATTTATTATTTATTCAGACGGTCAAAGTAAACCAGCTCAAACTGTGAATATGAGAGTATGTTTGTTTTGTTTTAGTGAAATATTTGGGTTTAGATTCATAAGAAAATACTTTTTAAATGAAGCACTTACCTGTTTTTGTTTTTTTATTAATCAAACTTACCAGAAAAGATCCAAGTTTCAGTCGCATTTGTATTTTTTCTATTTTAAATGTGAATTGTTCACATGTGAAGAAAGTGTTTGAAAAGTCGTGTTTCTTCTGAGGATATTAAATACTGTAGATGTTTAAACGTGTTTTAGACTCACGTATTTTAACGATGAGAGCTGTTCCAGATCCAAAGATGAGTTTTTGTAATCCAGAGTTAGTCACACATCAACACAACAGAAACGTTAAACTAGAGCTGCAGAAATACAACTTTCTGATTTAGTTTTTAATTAATTTAAATGTTGTTTTTTAAAAGAATAAAAGTCGATCTGATAATAATAAACAGTGAATGTGAAAATACTTTGAGTTTAGCTTCAGTGAGCGACATCATGAGTTTTTTGAGTTGAAAAAATGTTGGATAAAAGTCTAATTTGATTTAGAAGAAAAATACATTTTAAAGTGACGAGACTCCAGGTGTAAGAAACAGATTCTGAATGAAGAAGTAACTGTTTTTTAATGAAACTGACCAGAAAAGTGAATCAAAGTATCAGCTGTGTTTGTGTTTTTAATGTTAAATGTTCAGTGTGTTTGAAAAGTTGTGTTTCTTCTGTGAAGATTTAAAACATTAGTTTGTTTTAAAAGTGTTTTAGACTCACGTATTTTAACGATAAGAGTCGTTCCAGATCCAAAGATGAGTTTAAATCCAGTGTTAGTCACACATCGACACAACAGTAACATGAAACTAGAGCAGCAGAACTACAGTAAAACTACAATAAAACTATAATAAATCTACAATAAAAACTACAGAAAGTTCATAATCAGGTCTGAGCTGTGTTTGTGTAAAGTTTACTGAAGTCGTGTTTTGAGTTTAAGACTCTCAGTGTTAATCTTTCATTCTGGGTTTTTAGCAAAGTGTTTATATTTATGTATTATTTTGTTCATTGTATAAGTATTTGTTGAGTTGAAAGTGTTTTAAACTCACGTATTTTAACGATAAGTTTAGTTCCAGATCCAAAGAAGAGTTTAAATCCAGTGTTAGTCACACTTAATGCAACAGTAACATGAAACCAAAGCCAAAGGTATACAGTAAACTACAGTAAAACTAAAGTTCATAATCAGGTCTGAGCTGTGTTTATGTTGGTTTATTGATCTTTAAGTTGTGTTTTGAGTTTAACAAACTCAGTGTTAATCTTTCATTCTGGGTTTTAGCAAATGTTTTTGACAAAGTGTTTATATTTATGTATTATTATGTTCATTAGAGTTAGTATTTGTTGAGTTGAAAGTGTTTTAAACTCACGTATTTTAACGGTAAGACTGGTTCCAGATCCAAGATGAATTTACGAGATGAATCAGTCACAGTCACACAACAGTAACATGAAACTAGAGCCGAGGAAATACAACTTTCTGATTTGTGATTTTGTTTTTATATATTTTAAATGTTGTTTTTTAAAAGAACGAAAGTCAGTCTGATCTCAGTAAAAGAGTAAAGTGTGAAATAAGTTTAGTTTTAGTGAGCGACATCATGAGTTTGTGTTTGTTGGATAAAGGTTTAATTTGATTTAGAAGAAATATACATCGTAAAGTGGAGGTAAGAAACAGATTCTGAATGAAGAACTTACTGTTTTTTAATGAAACTGACCAGAAAAGGTCCAAGTATCGACTGTGTTTGTGTTTTTAATGTTAAATGTTCAGTCTGTTTGAAAAGTTGTTTTATTTGTGAGAATGTTAAATATAAAAGTATTTTAAACTCACGTATTTTAACGATAAGAGATGTTCCAGATCCAAAGAAGAGTTTAGAGATTCCAGTTCCAGTCACACAATAACACAACTGTAACGTTAAACTAGAGTCGAAGAAATATGATCATTTACTGTAAACTAATGTCAATAGAAATACTTGATTTTACTGTGAGTCTGATGGATTTATTTAAAGAGATTTAACTTGGATTAATGTGTGTATTGTTCTGTTTGAAAATAAAAGTGTTTCTACTTTAATTAATGTAATTTCTGGATTATAAGCTGCTACTTTTTCCACTGACTTTGACCCAGGCTGTGGTTTATACAACAATACAGCAAAATTATAGACTTTCATAGACTTACTATTAACATTACATTATTAAATATTACAGCAAATACTTGTAGGTTTTAAATAAGAGACGGAAAATGTGTTAGAAACAATGATTTACTGTAAACTAATGAGAAATAAAGGGTTTTACTGTGAGTCTGATGGATTTATTTAAAGATACATAACTCACGTATGTTTGGATCAATGTTCTGTTTGAAAATAAATGTGTTTCTACTGGAGTTATTTGACATATTTTTATAATATAATCAAAAATAAAATAAAATAAATATATCATAAAGTATCTTAGACTCACGTGTTTTAACGGTCAGACTGGTTCCAGATCCAAAGATGAGTTTAAATCCAGAGTTAGTCACACATGAACACGACAGTAACGTTAAACTAGAGCTGAGAGAATGTGATAATTTACTGTAAAACTAGTGAGAAATACAGGATTTTACAGTGAATCTCAAATATTTGGATTAGTGTGTGTATTGTTGTGTGATGTTTTTAGTTTGATAGTTTGAAATATTTGCTAATATAATCCATTTAAATCTGACTTAATCTGTAGTTTAAACGTTCAGGTACGTTCTGGTTTAAAATACTTTCACAGGAGAAAGATTAAATGCACTTCTTGATGAGGTGCAAATGTCGGAGCAGATGGGTTAAAGAATCAAAAAGAACATTGCACACTCAGTTTTATTTGATAACGTTTGGTCTGTGATCTGACGAAATGTTATCAAGTTCTTTCTGGTTTAAAATATCGACAACAGATTCACTGAATGTACTGATTTGTTTGTTCTGGATCCAAAGATTAAACAGTGAAGATGCAAAAGTTAAAATAAAATGTGTTTAATGAATAATAAATGTGTTAAACTCACGTATTTTAACGGTGACAGTGGTTCCAGATCCAAAGATGAGTTTATTATTATTATAACCAGTCACACAATAAAACAACTGTAACGTTAAACCTGAGCCGAAGAAATATAAAGAAAAATACAATAATTTTGTGTAAATACAGCATTTTACTGTGAATCTGATGGAGTCGTTTAAAGAGAATTAACTCACAAATATTTGTATTAGTGTGTGATATGTTTCTATTTGAAAATAAATGGTTTTTAGTTTAAACTTTTGAAATATTTGGTGATACAATCCATTTAAATCTTTACTAGAAATGTTTCCATTGTACGATTATAAAGATTGGTTGTCCAATGTTTCTATTGTTAATAACTGTTGTGTTATTAGCAGTATTTGCTTATTTATTTAGTACGATCATAAACGACTGTAACACACACGTTTCACCTGCATAAATAATACACAAAATAAGTGACAAATGTACAGCACAGATGTTAAACGGGGGCAGTATCATTTCTTTATTGTCATTATGTACATGTATTTAATGTTTTTATGTTTAAATAAACTTAACTAATAACTAGAAAATAACCTTCAGGGATGTTTTAGTGTGAAGTAACGGCAGCACTTATGGATTTGTATATGACCTTAGTAAGAGTCTAGATCGAAAATGTAAACTGACCAGTGAACATGCAAAAGCAAAAATCTGTTTAATACAATCAGGCTGAATGTATCTGAACTTTTACATGTTAAAGCAAATATTAGATGGATTAAATGTTTTAAACTCACGTATTTTAACGGTGACAGTGGTTCCAGATCCAAAGATGAGTTTATTATTAAAACCAGTCACACAATAACACAACTGTACCGTTAAACCTGAGCCAAAGAAATACAATGATTTACTGTAAACTAATAAAAAATACAGGATTTTACTGTGAATCTAATGGATTTGTTCAGAGAGATGTAACTGAGATTGTGTTTTATTCATAAATTTTTTAAAATGTGGGTCATTTTTGATCAAAACAACATAAAAGTGAAAATTATGACGTAAAATGACTTTAAACATATTTTACACTTAAAATCTCAGTTCACACTATATTAATACACTTTAGTCAGATTTAAATGTGTCTTAAACTCACATATTTTAACGTTAATGAACAAACATGAATGAAAACATGATAATTTTCTGTAAACTAGTGAGAAATACAAGAAATATATTTGTTGTTTGTGAGTGATTTTGTTTGTTTGAATAAATGTGTTTCTAGTTTGATATTTGGACATTTTTATTGATATAATTCATTTAAATATGACTTCAGGTAAGTTTTAGTGTGAAATATTGTGATTTGTTTGTTTGAGTCAGTAAGACTCATTCTAATCAAAGTTTAAACTGTGAATATACAAAAAGGTCAAATAAAATGTGTTTGACGAATAATAAATGTTTTTTAAGTTGTTTTAAACTCACGTATTTTAACGGTGAGAGTGGTTCCAGATCCAAAGGTGAGTTTACGAGATGAACCAGTCACACATAAAACAACTGTAACGTTAAACCAGAGCCACAGAAATACAGCGTTCTGGTAAAATGTGAAGTGACTTAAATGTGAAAGTCAGTTTTTTTCACAGTACATTATTTTCTGATAAGATAAGATAAGATATCCTTTATTTGTCCCACAATGGGGAAATTCCAGTGTTGCAACGCACATTTTAAGAACAGCAGGGAAAATAGAAACATGCAATCAAACAAGATAATAGAAATAAAATAGACTTAAAATATATATAAAGATACAATAATTAAAGGTCTATTATTTACAATAAATGTTTGCTATGGCACAGTGCAGGATATGACAGGATAAATAGATAAGTGCATCAGTATATAGTATATAGTATTATGTACAATATATGACTATGATTATGTACAACTGCAGCAGATGAACAGAATAAATAACCAGTAATAAATATGAGGTAAAAGTATGACTATGTTTATGTTCAGAGCAGGATCAGGTGTAGATAAAGGTAAATAATAAAACAGATAAAGTGACATGAGTGAGTTGTACCAGAGATGTTTCTATGGTAACACAGTATTGCACAAGATTAAATGTAATGATGTCCAGAGTTAACAGTGTTCGTTGTACAGTCTGACAGCAGCAGGAAGGAAGGACCTGCGGAACCGTTCCTTCACACTTATTGTTTTAATATAAACCAGAAAAGTCTCAAAGTTGTTTCTGGATTTGAAACATCTGAAGCTCTAAATATGACTTTTAAATATATTTTAATGTTAAAGATGAACTGCGCAACTGTTGGCCAAAAATAAACTTAAAGTGTGTATGACAGATTTTTACAACTTTCCAAGTTTAACTTTATTTAGTAATTAATACCTGTTGTAAATAAAAATGAACAAGGTTTGAACTGATGACTGTCATTATTTAAGTTAATCCTGTCGTTGGGAAAGTATTTACCACAATCAGACTAATGTATCTGAACTTTTACACGTTAAAGTAAATAATAGTTGGATTAAAACGTTTCAAACTCACGTATTTTAACGATGAGACTGGTTCCAGGTCCAAAGATGAGTTTAGAGACTCCAGATCCAGTCACACAGTAACACAACTGTAACGTTAAACTAGACTGGCGATGTATCTTTATATGTCGTATATCGAGATATTTAGTGGACAAGATATGAGTTTATGAAGATAATATAATCCTGGATAAATAAACCTCAGTTACAACTACAGACAAAAGTGACAAAGAGAATGAACAGATCATTTAAATGAACTATCTGTGAAAGTCAAATTATAATGTATTCATAACTCATTGATTTATTTACTCAGTAAAAGCATCAAGATAAAGTATCAAGCAAATTCACATTTGTACTTTACAACCATCAATCTACAGACTTAGAACAAAAACTTTCTCTTAAAAATGCCATTTAAAGATATTGAGATGTGGAGACATACATTTGTGTTTATTATTGAGAAATACATGATTTTACCATCAACCTAATGGACTGGTTCAGAGAGATTTAACTCACTGATATTTTGATTTTGTGGACTTTGTTTGATTAAAATAAATGTGTTTCTAGTTGATATTTTGAAGATTTGTAGTTTAACTCAATCATTCTGAAAAACGATTATGAAATGTGTGATGTTATATTTTGATTTAGTCTGTTCACGCTGAACTGAATCAGACGTGTGACGATAAAAACATTTATGTTGGTTTTGTTTTTACCTTTTTAATTCAAACAAACTTAGCAGCAAAAGGAGCAACATCAGATGTCTTTGTATTTTTAAGCTCACATTCTTTTAAAAGCACATTTTAAATATTAGTTTGTCTTAAACATGTTTAACTCACATATTTTAACGGTAAGTTTAGTTCCAGGTCCAAAGGAGAGTTTGTTCAGTCCAGATTCCAGTCACACAAAGACTTCATGTTAACGTAAAACCAATCGATTCTGATGAAACTTTAACTTGAAATGTTTATTCTGTGTTGGTTTTAAAAAATGACATGTTTTGTGTGAAATATTAGTTTTAGTCAAATTAGTCCAAACGAAATGTAAAAGTGTCAGATGTATTTTCACACAATATTAAAAACAGGAAGGTTTTTAAAAGAGAGTTGTTCCAGGTCCAAAGGTGAGTTTAGGATAATCAGTCACAAAAACAGAAAACCTGAGCTGTGGTTTAAGTTTTGTTTAAAGTTCTTGTTTGAATAGTTTGAATAAACTTCGTAATTTATCCAGAATCAGAACTTTATCCTTTTATCATTCATATTAACTACTTTTATTAGCAAATGTTTATTTCTGTCAAAGCTTTTATTTAGAATAAAACGATAGTTATAATTTTCAAGGATTACAGCAAACGTTAGTCGGTCTTAAGAGTATTTTAAACTCACGTATTTTAATGGTGAGTTTAGTTCCAGATCCAAAGTGAGTTTGTATAATCCAGAGCCAGAGCCAGAGTCAGTCACACAAAGACTTATCGAAAAGTAAAACTTAAGTCGAGTCTGGTGAAAGTTTAATTTGTTGTTTATTATTATTTATCTGTGTTGGTTTTGTTCACAGTGAATCAGACGTGTGACAATAAAAAATGTTTGTTGAAGTGTGATTCTCAGTGTTTTATTGTGACTTTTGTTTTGTAGAAATAGAATAATGACATGTTTGTACTTTTACCTTTCATTTCAAACTAACTCATCAGTAAATGTTTAAGTATCAGTTGTATTTTTACTCAAACATTTTCACATCTGAACTGCAGCTTTATAAATCTGTATTTGTTTAAAGAGCAGATAAAGACAAGTTTTTATTAAAGACATATTTTAACAATGAGAGAGGTTCCAAACTTAGTCAAACTTAAGCATTTTGTCAGTATTTTATTCATCTTTATACTTTTATTAACAAATGTTTTTCTGGCGATGCATTTACCACAGTCAGAGTAAAACTAATTTATATTTTCATAAAGTAAATGTTTATAAATGTATTTAAAACTTACGTATTTTAACGGTGAGTTTAGTTCCAGATCCAAAGAAGAGTTTGTATAAATCCAAGCCAGAGCCAGTCACCACAAAGACTTATCGATAACATAAAACCAAAAGTCGTGAAAAGACAACGATTCTGATGAAATCTGAGTTTGTAATGTTGTTTTTTAATCTGTGTTGGTTTTAAAGAGTTAAAATAGACTTGCATAAAAACATGTTTTAGTCGTTTAGATTTCTTCACAAACGTCACTTTGAGTCAGCTTTATTTAACTATTAAACTCAACTATTATTTGATCTAGAGGATGATTTCTGTTTGTGTTGTAGATGTATTTATTTCTACTCAGAATGTTCCAAAGTATGAGTTTAACTTTCTAAATTCTGCAGTTGCTTTTATTCAGTATTTTTTTGTTTTGTAAATCTGCAACAACCACTTTCTTAACAAATTTTGTACTTTCCTTTGTAATTCAAACTAACTAACCAGTAAATATAAAAGTGTGAGCTGTAGTTTTATTTTCTGAAGCTCACAGTCATACAGTCGTACTTTCCTTAATGAACAGATATTAAATATTAGTTGGTTTTAATATCAGAAACTCACGTATTTTAACAGTGACAGTCGTTCCAGATCCAAAGATGAGTTTGTATAATCCAGAGCCAGAGCCAGTCACACATAACACAACTGTAACGTTAATCCAGAGCTGCAGAAAAACGGTCTTTTACTGTTAAATCTAAATCTGCAGAAACACTGGAGTTTGAATCTGATGAACAGATTTACAGCCAAGTTCTGGTTTGAGTGATTTTACAGGAAAATATCGTCAAACTTAGAATCGGTTAAGATGAATTTTTTTTTCCATTTTCATATTTTGGCAGTGTTTTTACAACTTAAATACATGTCACGTCAGCAGCACAGACATTATATAAACTCACGTACACAGGCCTGGGCGATACTGACAAAAATGAATATCTCCATACATTTTTGGCGAATCTCGATCACGATATTTGGACGATATTCTGTCAGTCCAACATAAATGTGTTAAAGCGTCTTCACATTTGTTACTACACTGGAAAAACAACAACTTTAAATCTGCCAGTAACTTTCAAACTGGTTGAATGACTTAGTGTTTAAGTGATTTTAACAGGTTTTGACTTTCCTAACTAAAGATTTACCAAAGGAACAAATCATTTTAGTCCTTATTTCAAAAATGGAAGCAGTTAGTATTTATTTTTCATATTTTAGATAAAACAACATATTTCATGCTTGTTCCACTGGGAATCGAAATGTGCTAAACATGTCTAACATTACTATCCCAGGCACAAATTCTTATTTTATCTAAATGAAGATGTGTTTAATTATCTGAAAAATTCCTCTTTTTCTCAAATGTTCTTCTTTTGTGAAGCACTTTGAAATCATTCAAATACAAACTTATATAAAAGTGCCTTGTCTTTTATAAAATATACAGAATTACTTATTTAATTCTACTACACGATTGCAGATCTCCAAAACAACATTCACGATATGATCTAAAATTCGATGTATTGCACAGCTCTGCACGTACAGTATTTTAACGGTGAGTTTAGTTCCAGATCCAAAGACGAGTTTACGAAAACAGATCAGTGACAGAAAAACAGAACAGTAAGTTAATCTAAAGCTGCAGAAACACTGGATCATATTTACAGACACAGAAAGAAAACATCGTTAAGTTTAGAATCAGAGACGTTTGTTTCTATTTTCATATTCTGTCAGTGTTTATGTCACTTTAACCCCATAAGGATCCAGCCTATTTTCACTAAAACACCTAGATTTTCTTTGGTAAATATAAACAACTGTAAAGCTGGTGACACATAGCTGCAGAATAACACTAGTTTGAGCAAAATTTGGGTTTTGACCATTCTACGTCAAAATCTAAAAGTAATTTACCAAAAAAGCTAGTTTTATGGACTTAAAATAGGTTTAAAAAGTTTAGATGGAGCCCATTATAAAGTCCTATTCATTTTTTGCAAAATTGATAGTATTTTGTGTTCACCGGAAGAGCATTTAAACACGCACAGACTGATCTGAGAATGACTGATTTGGCTGTAACTGAGAGGGTTACTTCAACTAACTAACCTTTTCTAATTATACAGAAGTTGGTTTAGTTTTATGACAAACAAAACTGGAAAATATAGGAAAAAGGTCGAGGTACATGTCCCCTTGGTGCCTTAAAGGATTAAATAATAAATGTAACACTGGTAAAACAAATAAACATGTTTTAAACTCACGTATTTTAACGGTGAGATGGTTCCAGATCCAAAGATGAGTTTATTATTATAATCAGTCACACAAAACTAAACGTTAACCTAAAACCAGAGCTGTGAGAAAACTGTATTTTACTGTAAACAAGTGAGAAAACGGTTTTCTAAAGTAAATATCTGAACTTTTACTTTCATTGTTCCTTAAATTGTGTTTTGTGTTTTAATTTCATCCTAAAGTGAAGCTTAAAGTTGTAATCTTTCATTTGTTGCAGTAAATATTGACTTTCGTTCATCACAATCTGAGTAAACTTCATTTGTTCATATTTTCAAAGATTAAATATATTTAAACTCACATTTTTGACGATGAGTTTAGTTCCAGATCCAAAGATGAGTTTACGGTAACCAGAGTCAGTCACACATTAACACCACACTGACGTAAAACCAGAGTCACAGAAAAATCTATGTTAAACTAGTGATAAATAAATCATCTAAAGCAGCAGAAACACTGAAGTTTAAAGTGAATCTGACAAAGACGTCACATCAGTTCATTACTGGTAAATCACTGATAAACAGAAGTCTTCTGAATCTTACTGGTAAAAGTGGCAAATGATTCTCTGTCTCATTAAAATACTAGAATATAGATTTTTATTTATACTTGTTTCAACATTTCTGGTTTCAAGAATTGATTCAATCAGATTTCTGTAATAGTAAAAATGTTTACTTAAACAAAAAATAAAATAAAAAAAATGTATTGAAACAAGACACATCTGAACCAAAAAAATACTAAAAATCCAGGTTTTTAAGACATTATGTGTAGAAATGTATTTTTTGCAAAGCACAAAGTTGTTGTTACGTTGTGTCAGAGGCTTTACAGTCAATTCATTATCATTTATTTGACTTTATCATGTGACAAGCGTAATTTTCTTGGACTTAGACAGATTTTGCGGTTTTCATGTTAATTCCCAGTAAATCTGATTGAAGCAAAAAAGAAATTACAATGAGACAATACTGCCCTGATTTCACAAAGATTCTGTTCTTTACAAAGAAAAACAGAGACCCAAGACACTTTCATACAATAAAAGTAAAAAAAATAAGGCTTTTATTGTATGAAAGTGCCTTGGGTCTCTTTTTTCTTTGTAATTTTGTTCTATCACCAACAAGCGCCTTTAAATATCACTAAATGTAAGATTTCCATCAGCATTTTGGGAATTTTCTGTTTCTTTAGCAAATATTTTCACACTTACAGCCTCAGTTGATATTTTTAGACATTTTATGAAACATTTCTGTTTTAAATAAAGATAAACTCACGTATTTTAACAGTCAGAGCAGTTCCAGATCCAAAGATGAGCTTAGAGAATCCAGACTGAGTCACACAACGACTTATCCATAACGTAAAACCAGAGAAAGTTTAATTTGTAATGTTATTTTGAATCTGTTCACAGTGAATTTAATTAATATTTGACAGTAAAAGACGTGTTTGTTTGTGGAGAATTGTAGCTTTTATACTTACCTTCTTTTAAATTCAAACAAACTTACCGCCAAAGACAAACTCTTTTACGAACAATGTTAAGTTTGTTTTATGTATACTGTATTTAAACTCACGTATTTTAACGGTCAGACTGGTTCCAGGTCCAAAGACGAGTTTAAATCCAGATCGAGTCACACTTAACTCGACACTGACGTAAAACCAGAGCTGCACAATACACCGTTTAGGTGAATATTTAATTATTGTAATGTTTCTTTGATTTGATTTAGTCACAGTTTAGTTTAGATTTTATGTTTTGCAAAAGAGAAAATAACAGACTTGTGTGAATGTGTTTTTCGTGTTGTTATGTTGAACGTGAAACTTTAAATGTGGAAAAATGTTTTGCAAAAGGGATGTACGATAAGAAATGTTATGTTACGATTATTACAGACAAAATATCATGATTTAGAGATTATTCACGATTATGACCTCATTTTATTCTCACTGTCAAACATGTCACTTTTCCTCAAGTTTGTGACCAGTTTATGAATCCAAGTTTCTAATAAAATAATGTAAATATTTGGGACAAAGCAACATTTGTGTCAATATTGTTTTTTCTATAAACCCAGTAACTGTAGCTGATAGTAGTTTATAGAGTGAACTATCGGCATTTAATTTTACTTTAAAATTGCCACAATTATTATTTTTTTGTTGTTATGATTATATCGTGACTTGAATAATCACGATTATTGATTAACCTGATCATTTTGACGTCGCTATTTGCAAGAAGAACTTTTACCTTTTATTTGAAATGAAACAGACGAGATGAAAAGGTTTTAACAGAAACTTAAACAGAAATGTAGAAACTGTAGAAACTGTTCACAGTAAAGTAAAGCTGCAACAACTTAAGTGATTAATCAAACTAATGGATTATTATTGGACTTTAGTAACTGATTCATCTTTAGCTGGTTTTATTTAAAGGTTCCAAACATGCATGAAGTGAGAAAAATACATTTTATAAATCCAACTGAGCAGCAAAGACACAAAAGATGTGAACATGTGCTGCTTTTACTTGAATAAATACAATCTTTAAATATGTCTGTGTGACTAGAAAACACACATTTTATTCTGATTTGAATAAATTAAAAATCAAAATGAAATTGCCAATACAGCTTTATATTTATGTGATTATTTCAGGTACAGTGACTATTATTGCTGTTTTCAAAAGACAAAAAGCTTGTCTTTCTCTGTTTTTAGCAAAACAAAAACATGTTTATGATTGTTCCTTTGGTAAATCAGATTTTAAGGCAGTTAAAATATGAATTCAGTCAGTGACAAACTCTCATTTTATTTTGGATTGAAATTTGTAAAGATCTTCTAGTTGTTCAACAACTAATGATAATCAAAATAATATTTGTCTAACTAATAGATTTTCAACTGATGGTTAGTTGCAGCTCTAAGTGAATCAGACGTGACAATAAAAGACTTTGTTTGTATGAAGTCATTATGAGTTTTGTTTTGCACTTACCTTTTAGTTCAAACTAATTGACCAGTATAAAGTCACATTTCTTTTAGAATCAGATATTAAATGTACATTTGTTTTAAACAGAATAAACTCACGTGTTTTAACGGTGAGAGTTGTTCCAGATCCAAAGAAGAGTTTACGTAAACCAGAGCCAGTCACACAGTAATATAACGGTAACAATAAACCAGAGCTGCAGAAAAACGGTCTTTTACTGTTAAATCTAAAGCTGTGATTTTACTGGAAAATATTGTCAAATTTAGAAACACTGAAGTTAGAAAAAATGTTTACATTTTTTATTTGGTCAGCGTTTCTGTAACTTAAAATAATAGATTAACAAAGACAGCACCGACAAACATTATAAAAACTCACGTATTTTAACGGTGAGACTGGTTCCAGATCCAAAGATGAGTTTGTTATAATCAGTCACACAATAACTAAACCATAACCTAAAACCACAGCTGTGAGAAAACTTCGGCCTTCTAAACAACTAATCCATTAATCGAAAGAATATAATTTTCAAACTGATGATTAGTTGCAGCTCTAAGTGAATCAGACGTGACAATAAAACATGTTTGTGTGAAGTATTTATGAGTTTTGTTTTGCACTTACCTTTTAGTTCAAACTAATTTAACAGTAAATGTAAAAGAATCAGTAAATTAGTATTTTTAATAAAGCTTTTTCACATCTGAATCTCACATTCATTTCTTTTAGAAGCAGATATTAAATGGAAGTTTGTTTTAAACATAAAGATTGTTTAAACTCACGTATTTTAACGATCAGACTGGTTCCAGATCCAAAGATGAGTTTACGAGCTCCAGTGTCAGTCACACTTTAACACGACTGAGACGGAAAACCAGAGCTCACATTCTAACACGGTTTAATTGATTTTTAGAACTGAATTTAGATCAGATTCTTCTGCAAATGTGACGATAATAAACGTGTTTCACTGAGTTTAGTTTGTGGTATGATGGATGTTTGTGGAAAAGTTTGGATGTTTGGACAGATTAAAAGAGAGAGAGAAATGTGAGGTTGTGGATGTGATTCTGATAAACGACTCAACAACGAGACGAGGAGACACATTTACACTGCAGCAGCTCAGGTCAGATCACTCACGTTAAAATAAACAAGAAACACTCATTTTATGATCGAAGTAAAAGGTCATTGTCATAAAGTATCTGTCGCCGTTTCCATAAAATTTGTAACAACAAGAAAATGACAGACACTGAATCTCCCCGAGTGAAAGTCTGTACACACACAGATGTGGTGGGTTGTTAAAGTTTCCAGACGTCCGAGGTAAATATTGTCGTGTGAACAGGACTTTAGCAGAGTGAACGAAGCTGGACGTCATTTATCAATCAGATTTACCTTTTGTAACAGGCGCAGCACAAACACATCACTGCACTTTATACGACTGGCCTCAGTGGACTGAACTAGGTTTTATTATTTTATTCTGAAAGTCTTTAGTCACATAACATAATCACTTTTACATAACAGTTCAAACTCACGTATTTTAACGGTCAGAGTTGTTCCAGATCCAAAGATGAGTTTAGAGGAAGCACCAGTCACACATGAACACGATCGTAACGTAAAACCAGAGATTCTACTGTAAACCAGCTACAGAAAACTATATTTACTTTAGTTTCATATTCTGTTGTCTTCACACATGACTGAACATTCTCCAAGACGATTCTTACTAAAAATGTGTTTAACCAGAGATTTGATCAAGTACAAAGTTATTAACAAGAAAAACTGTCTTTGAAACCATCGCACGACGTCGTCAGAGTCAAGAACATGAACAGAACTGAACAGAATTGGGATTTATTCATTTGCTGCGACTTTTACATCATTAATAAAATCTAAGGTTTACAATAAGTATTAGTTTGTATTAAAAGTGTTTCAAACTCACGTATTTTAACGCTCAGACTGGTTCCAGATCCAAAGAAGAGTTTTCGTAATCCAGTGTCAGTCACACTTTAACTCGACTGAGACGGAAAACCAGAGCCACAAATACTGCGCTCAGATGAAGTTTTAACACATTTTAGTTGATTTAAAAAAAAAAAAACTGTAGAGGATTTAGTTAATTTAGATCAGATTCTTCTGCAAATGTAACAAGAATAATATTGTTTCAATGATTTTAGTTTGGTTTTGGTGAAAAGTTTGATTTATAAAAACATTAGTGACTTTGTTTAATCTTTTTCATCATTTAAAAGAGTATTTTCCTTTTGTAAAAATGTATTCAGTATTAGTTGGTTTAAAACAAACTCACGTATTTTAACGGTCAGAGTTGTTCCAGATCCAAAGATGAGTTTAGAGAAACCACCAGTCACACATTAACACGACTGAACCGTAAAACCAGAGATTCTACTGTAAACCAGTCAGAGGAAACTATATCTACTTTAGTTTGATTATTTTAGAGCTTTTCTGTTCTCTGATTCTTAACGCAGATGATCGTGAAGCTCAGACGACTCTGGTTCAAAGTCAGTTTTTGTTTTAATACAAAAGTGAATGGCTTTTTAGAGATTTGATGATTAAGTACAAAGTTATTAACAAGAAAAAACTGTCTTTGAAACCATCGTACGACGTCGTCAGAGTCAAGAACATGAACAGAACTTAGTGATGATGTGACAGAAGACATTAATAAAAATCTAAGGTTTACGATAAGTATTAGTTTGTATTGAAGGTATATTAAACTCACGTATTTAACGGTCAGACTGGTTCCAGATCCAAAGATGAGTTTACGAGATCCAAAGTCATTCACACAGTAACACAACAGTAACGTAAAACCAGAGCCAAGAAAACACAGCGTTGTACTGAAACAGCAATTTACTGTAATATTTATCTTTTGAACTTTCAGAAAGCGATGTAGTAGTTAAGACAGAGCTAATCAGACCAAGATTAGCTTGTCTTAGGACCACAGAGTCCTGAGACCGAGACAAGACCAAGACCACAATCCATCAGACCAAGACCGTCCAGAGACCACAGAGTCCAGAGACCGAGACAAGACCAAGACTTTAAAAAGACAAGATAGAGTCGAGAACAAGACCTCGGACCATCCAGACCAAATCAAGACCAATCAAGACCAAGTTTGTCCTTTTCTACATTTCTCAGAGTCGACATGGTCTTATTGTGCAGAGGTTATTACAAACTGTATCTGGGTAACTCAGGGTAAACTCCCCTAAAGCAGTAATAAACCTGGACTAAACCTGGACTAAACCTGGACCAAACAAGGACCAAACCAGGATCAAACCTGGACTAATCAGGACTACACAAGAACAGGTCACTGTGCTGCGGCATGACTCCTGCTGCAAGTTTAGCCGAGTCCAAGACAAGACTGAGTCCAAGACAAGACCGAGTCCAAGACAAGACCAAGACAAGACCGAGTCCAAGACAGACCAAGACAAGACGAGTAGAGAAAGACCAAGACAGACGAGTCCAAGACAAGACCAAGACAAGACCGAGTCCAAGACAAAACCAAGACAAAACGAGTCCAAGACAAGACCAGTCCAAGACAAGACAAGTTCGAGACCAGGCAAGTCCGAGACAAGACCAAGTCCAGGACAAGACCAAGACAAGTGAGTCCAAGACAAGATCCAGTCCAAGATAAGACCGAGTCTAAGAGGAGACAGAGTCCAGCAACCTCAAGTCCAAAAGACCTTAAAAAGTGCTTGAGACCATCTTAAGTCCAAGACGGTCTCAGGTCCTACTACACTATTAAAAGACTGATCAGAGTTTGTTGTTTTAGTGTTTTTATGTTGAAAGTTAAATATCAAATTATTAATACTGTACAATAACATAAACATTTTCATGGATGTTTTGTATCAGAATTTATGTAAAAACCGCCAGAAGATCAGAAGAATTTACTATTTGATACGATTTTAGTTTAAACTGAGTTACCTCAGTGAAATACAAAGAAACAGATTTTATGAACAAAACTTAAACTCACGTATTTTAACGATAAGAGCAGTCCCAGATCCAAAGATGAGTTAGATCAAGAAAGAGTCACACTGTAAAAACCTCAGAGACGCAAAACCAGAGCAGCAGAAACACGGTTCTTTACCGTAAACCAGTCAGAACAGAATAAATGCTAAAACCAAATGTCTTTGTTTTAGATTTTAGAGCATTTATTAAAGATAAAAACATGATTTGGTTTGATGTGAAAATGAAACATGTTCAAGATGTGAGTTTGAGTGAAATATCAGTTTTTATCAGATAAACTTGGTAAAATTGTGGTTAAATTGTGATTGTTTTGTCATGTGACCAGGAACAGATTTATCTTTATTTATGTAAATGAGTCAAACTAATGAGAACATCTGCTGGTTTTGACAGTGAACTGTGAATGTAAAAGTAGATGTAATAAATCAGCTGCTGCTTCTGAAGTGAAAATGTTTACGATTGTCTTTTTAAATGTGTTTTTAAATGTGTAAATATTAAACTCACGTATTTTAACGATAAGAGCGTTCCAGATCCAAAGATGAGTTTGTTAAATCCAGTGTTAGTCACACACACAACAGGAACATAAACCAGAGCCACAGAAATACGATGTTCTACTGTAACTAGTGAAGAAAACAGGATTTCACTGTAAATATTTAGACTTTATATTACTGTGAAATATTCAGTGTTTGTTTTATATTTGTGTGTTTTTTCTTGAGTGAAAAATGGCTTAGTTTAACATTTTCAGTGATGTTTTTTATCAAGGTGAATGTGAAAATCCCCAGAATTTATTATGTCACAGATAAAACTGATTTAGTGTTTTATATTTGTGTAACACAGAGTCACAGATATTTGTTAGAAAATAATAATCAAACTCACATATTTTAACGGATAAGAGCAGTTCCAGATCCAAAGATGAGTTTAGATCCAGAATAAGTCACACAGTAAAACATCAGAGACGTAAAACCAGAGCCGCAGAAACACGGTTCTTTACTGTAAAACCAGTGAGTCAAATCTAAATGTGGAATGACGATGTTCTGTTTTTATATTCTGGATCGTTTTGTAAAAGAAACATTTGGTTTGTTGTAATTAAAACATGTTTAAGTGAGAAACATCAGCTCAGGTCAGAAGATCAGTTCAGTTTTACTCAGTTTGGAAAGGTTTTGTTGTTTAATCATAATTATATTTTTTATCCAAATGAGTCACTTATTCCTGCTTTTTATTCTTCTGACAGTGACACACAAGTGTAAATGTAAAAGTATTAGATCAGCTGCAGCTTCTGAATGTTTAAGATTATTTATAAAAGTATTTTAAACTCACGTATTTTAACGGTGAGACTGGTTCCAGATCCAAAGATGAGTTTGTCTGATCCGAAAGTCTCACAGTAAAACAACAGGAACATAAAACTACAGCAGAATGTGACTGTAAAACTAAATCTATTTTACTTTTTTGTTTGTTGTTTTTTCAGGTTTTTGGGTTTATCAGTGAAATATTAATAATTTCTTTTGATTAACATGAACATAATAACAATCTGCTTTGACGTGTCTCTGGTTTAGTTTTACTGTTTAGTTTTGTGTTTTATTCTAACTTTAATGTTTGTTTTGTTAATTAACCGTCTCTCCTCAGAGTCGACTGTTGTTGTGATTTTGGGCTTTACAAAAACAAACACATTCTACAACAAGAACACAACTGTTAATTATGATTCGGTTTGATAAACTAAAGACGTCTCGAATCAGAACATTTGAATCTAGTCATCAGTAAGATTCTGGTGAGTGTTTTACAACCAGAAAAGTTAAATGAAATCAAATATTCATACTGTATTTACCAGAATAGATTATAGATTATCATAATTACATTTTTATGCAAATGAGGCACAGGTTTTGCTTATTATTATTCTGATAGAGGCAGCGTAAATAAAACTTCAGTAAATCAGCTGCTGCGTCTGAACTAAAACGTTTACAAAAGTTTTTTTTTTATTATTTTAAATGTAAATATTAAACTCACGTATTTTAACGGTGAGACTGGCTCCAGATCCAAAGATGAGTTTTTCTGAACCAGAATAAGTCCCACAGTAAAACAACAGTGACGTAAAACCAGAGTTGCAGAAACAGTTATTTACTGTAAACTACTAGAACTAGTAGCTTACAGTAATTTTTTTTTTTTTACTTAAGGCACAAAATAAACCATAATAAATTATCTTTTTTTAAAAAAGCCAGTTTTGTTAGTGTCAGAACTTGTATATTTATGAACATTTGAACAGAAAACAGTCAGAGTTAGTGTTATATTTAGAGATCCACCATCAGTTGATAACAATAATAATGTTAATAAGTTCACACATAAATCGTGGCTGTTATTGTATTATTGTGTGTTTTATACAGTTTCAGAGAGAGTGTGTGTGTGTCAGTGGGTGCAGGAGCAAAACTGATCGATTCTGACGTTTCAATTCAATCACTGTTTACTTCAAATGATTTTTAAAGTTTTAAACAATTTCCATCCTTAATATAAAACTGTTGAGTCAAACAATTGTGATGTTGTGAATTTCAAAGTAAAAATGTGATTATGTTTGATGTGAAAATAAAATGTTCAGATGTGAGTTTGAGTGAAATATCAGAACCATATTTATGTTTATTTATGCAAAAGACGATGTTTTTCTGTTAAATATTCTGACAGAGAAATGTAATGTGATGTAGTAAATCAGCTTTGTCTGCAGTGTTTTTATTTTAAATGTAAATGTTAAACTCACTATTTTAACGATAAGAGAAGTTCCAGATCCAAAGATGAGTTTTTGAAATCCAGAGTTAGTCACACATTAACACAACAGGAACTTAAAACTAGAGCCGCAAAAATACAATGTTCTACTGTATATTAGTGACTTTTACATTTACTAAGACAACATTTAGTCTTTTTTTTTATGATTTTTGTGTTTTCTGTCGAGTGAAACAGTGATTTAGTTTAACTACAAACACGGCACATTTTCAAAGACGTTTTTTAATCAGGATTTATGTGAAAATCACCAGAGTTTATTATGTTGGAGCTGAAACTGGTTTAGTGTTTTATATTTGTGTAATACTGGTTAGAAAATAATAATTAAACTCACGTATTTTAACGGTGAGAGCAGTTCCAGATCCAAAGATGAGTTTACGAGAATCAGTCACACATTAACACAACAGGAACAGAAAACCAGAGTCGCAGAAATACGGTAACTTACTGTAAACTAGTGAAAGATAAACTAAGGATGGGACGAATTCAATTAAGTTTTTTTTTTTGTTTTTTTTTTGCAGCCACGATTTTCAATTTGTTTGATTTTGTTAGTTTATCTATAATAACTTTTTTTTTTTTACCTTAAGACACAAAATAAACCAGAATAAATGACACTTAAAACAAAGCCACTGTAACATAATAATGAACATTCAGTCAGGTTGCACAAGTTCAGGCTTTGTTTCTTCAAACATCGTGACTATTATTGTGTCATCGTGTGTTTTATACAACTTCAGAGAGAGTGTGTAGATAGAGCTGGGCGATATTGACAAAAATGAAAATCTCAATATATTTTTTTTTACATAATCCGATAACGATATATTGTCAGTCCAATATAAACGTGTTAAAATCTTTCTTCTAATGTGTCAGTAAACTGGAAAAACGACAAACATTAACTGTGACAAAAAGCTTGAAATTGATTAGTACTACTGTTTTTAGAACAGGTAAATTTAGCTCTGATTTCAACAACAGAAGCATTTATTTTTCTTTTCATAATTTCAATTAATGTGTTTTTTTTTTTTTTATGTAAAATTAGATCTTCGTTCCAATTAGTTCAAGCCAATGAAATACTAATTATTGTTATCCATTTATGTTTTTACATGTTTAATTATCAGATACATATTTGTCTTATAATGCAGAAATCTACTGTTATAGTCTTATTTCCTGTTTTGTGAACTTTTCTTAGTGTACAAATTTTAATTATTTTTTATTGTGAATTTGCTTTTTTTTTGCTGCATGTTTTTACTGCACGATATACTCGATATTTAATTTCTGCAGATCTTCTAAGCAACATTCACAATATTATCTAAAATTTGATATATTCACAGCTCTATGTGTAGGTCTGTGGCTGCAGGAGCAAAACTGATCACTGTTTACTTCTAACGATTTTCCATCCTTAATAAAAAACTGTTGAGTCAAACAATTGTGATGTTGTGATTTTTAAAGTAAAAACGTGATTTGGTTTGTTGTGAAAATAAAAATGTTCAGATGTGAGTTTGATATCAGAAGAAGCATGATTATATTAATGCAAAAGCTTTCTATTAAATATTAGACAGTGAAATGTAAATGTGGTAAATGAGCTTCGTCTGCAGTGTTTCTATTTTAAATGTAAATTTCAAACTCACGTATTTTAACGGTGAGAGTGGTTCCAGATCCAAAGATTAGTTTAGAGACTCCAATGTTAGTCACACATTAACACAACAGGAACATAAAACTAAAGCAGAAATGTGACTGTAACGAGTAAAAAAAACAGGATTTCACTGTGAATTTTTACAGTTTTTAGCATCTATAGTTTGTTTTGTGTAAGGTTTTTGTGTGATTGTCGTAGAAAGAAATGTGAATAAATAATTAGCAAAGCTTTTGATAAGATTTTTGCTAAGATTTGTTCACTTAATAAAACCAAGTCTGACTCTGATTCTTTGACTTGTTTGAAGAGATTCTCTCCTGATTGATCTTCTCTAGAGATAAAAACTGATTTGAAGTAAATGTGTTTGTGTTTTAAGACAGAATTGTTTGAATCAAGAAATGATTTGATTAAAAATCTTGTCCAGATTTAAAATTATAAAACAACCAGGTCAGTCACATGTTCTACTGCACTGAGATTACTTCACTGGAAATCAGACATTTTTAACTCAAAATAAGCTAAATGTACTTATTTTGTGAAAAGTCTTTTTACAGTGTACAACCAGAAATCCACCCATCGACCTGATTGATTATGGTTTGGTTTGATCGATAAATGAACGATAAATTCTGTGATGTTTTATGTCAGATTTTATGTGTAAAAGCAGCAGACGTGAGTGGATTAGAATCGTTTGGCTGTTTAAAGTGAGAAAATATAAAATCAAACATATTTTTTTATATTTAAATATTATAAAGTATTAAAAGTGTTTTAAACTCACGTATTTTAACTTTCAGAGTCGTTCCAGATCCAAAGATGAGTTTAGATCCGATGTTAGTCACACATGAACAAAACTCTGACGTAAAACCAGAGCCACAGAAATACAATATTCTGATGAAGTCTGAATAATTCTGTTGGTTTGTGACACAAGACACAATCTTAACCTATATTTTTTAATTGCTCCGAATAATGATAAGTTCTTGTATCAATAATTATGGTCCTGTCCTTTGTCACTTTTGTGGATTCAAACATGGTCCTGGGTAAAAAACAAACGCCCACAGAAAATACACGATAGGTTTTCTTTTAGATACAGTATTAAATGGTTTTAAACGTTAAACTCACGTATTTTAACGGTGAGAGAGTTCCAGATCAAAGATGAGTTTTCGTAACCAAAGCCAGTCACACAGTAAAACAACAGTAACAGTAAACTATTACAGCCGCAGAAATACAGTAAACTAACTGAGCTGGGCAAAAGTTGTATTTAAGTTTAGGACTGGGCGTGATGGACAAAATAAATATCTCGATATTTTTGAGCATATCTAGATCACAATATTCAGACGACATTTAGTTAATTAGAGCTGCAGCAACAAAGTGACTAATTGAGGCAATTATAAAATGTAATCTCTTTTGATAATCAAAATCATTAAACTAGACCAAACTAACTCTTAAATACCTGCAAAAAGAACAAAGACTGCTGCATTACTAAACTAAAACGTATATTATTTGTAATTTTCTTCAACTATAAGCTTCTGTCTCCTTATTCTAGCTTTTGTTTGGGTTAAAATGGATTTACAAATGACTAGTCAACTATTAAAATGATCATAAATAACTCTGATTCTATATTATAAAAGTTAAAGTTGATTAAAAACATATTAAACTCACATATTTTAACGGTGAGACTGGTTCCAGATCCAAAGATGAGTTTAGTGATTCCAGAGTCAGTCACACAGTAAAACAACAGTAACAATAAACTACAGAGCCGCAGAAATACAGTAAACTACTGTAAACCAAAACGAAGCTCATATTAACACCTGAACTGTGTTAAAGTGTGTTCATTTTGGTCTTTAAATCATGTTCTGCTGAAAGTTTAAGACACTTAGTAAAGTTTGTCAGTTTTTAACTTAACATTTGATTGTTTTCACGACTTTTTTGAGCAAATGTGTTTTATTGAGAAAGTGTTTAGCACAATCAAGTTAAGTTTATTCTATATTTTAAGTGTTAAAGTAGATATTAGTTGGTTAAAACTTGATTAAACTCACGTATTTTAACGGTGAGAGAGGTTCCAGATCCAAGATGAGTTTGCCATAACTAGTTCCAGTCTCACAGTAAAACAACAGTAACAGTAAACTAGAGCCGCAGAAATACAGTAAACTAATGTAAACCGTCAGGTCTGAGCTGGGCTGAAGTTTGTATTTAAGTTTAGGACTGGAGCGTGATGGACAAAAATAAATATCTCGATATTTTCTGAGCAGATCTAGATCACAATATTCAGATAATATTAGGTTAACTGGAGCTGCAACAACAAAGTGACTTATCGAGTCAATTATAAAATGTAATCTTTTTTGATAACTGGAATCATTAACCAGACTAAACCAACTAAAATACCTGCAAAAAGACTGTATTTGTAATGCCCTCCAACTATAAGCTTCTGTCACCTTATTCTAGCTGTGTTTGGGTAAAAATGGATTTACAAATGATAGTCGACTATTAACATTATGAATAACTCTGGTTCTATATTTTACATGTTAAAGTACATATGAGTTGGTTAAAAACGTAAACTCACGTAATTTAATGATGAGACTGGTTCCAGATCCAAAATGAGTTTGCCGTAAGCGTCAGTCACACAGTAAAACAACAGTAACAGTAAACTACAGAGCCGAAGAAACACAGTAAACTACTGTAACCAGCAGAAAGTCCATCACCAGGCCTGAGCTGGGCTAAAGTTTGTATTTGAAGTTTAGGACTGGGTTTACTGGGGATTTACTGTGAATATTTCATAACACGGTCACAATATTCAGGTGATATTAAGTTAATTGGAGCGGCAACGACAAAGTGACTAATCATGAAGAGTCAATTGTAAAAAGTAATATCTTTTAATAATCAGGATCATTAACTCTAAAAGACCTGCAAAAAGAGCAAAGACTGGTGCAGTATTAAATCAAAATGTGTTATTTATAATTCTCTCCATCTATAAGCTTCTGTCGCCTTATTCTAGCTTTTTGTTGGGTTTAAATGGATTTACAAATGACTAGTCAACTATTGAAATGATCATTAATGACAACGCTTAAGTGACTACTTTTATAAACAAATGTTTAAGTATTTAGCACAATCAGGAAATGTATATGTTATAAAAGTTAAAGTAGATAAGAGTTGGTTAAAAACTTATTAAACTCACATATTTTAACGGTGAGACTGGTTCCAGATCCAAAGATGAGTTTTTGTGATCCAGAAAGAGTCACACAGTAAAAAGACAGTAACAATAAACCAGAGCAACAGAAATACAATAAACTACCGAAAATCTACAGGAAGTTAATAATAGTTTGTTCATTTTGTTCTTTAAGTCTAAAGTTTAAGAGACTCAGTAAAGTTTGTCTGTTTTGAATTATAATTATGTTTCACTATTTTTATGATTAAACGTTTATTATTCAACACATTGTTTCCCAACCAGTGGTACGTGGACCACTGGGGGCACATGAGCGATTACATTGGAATGATTTTGAGATTTAAAAACAAGGTGAAGCTAGACAATATTTGAATTATAATGTGATTTACAGTTATTTATGTATTCTTTAGCTCGACTTGAAGCACTCTGGACGTCAGTATAATCAAAACAAAAGACAATATAAGTCAGAATTGACAGTATGTTACTACAGTAAACAGATTTATTTGCCTAATATCCGACTTTGGGGTACTTAGAGTGTAAAACAATTATTAGGAGTTACTTTAAAACCACTGATTTAGCACAATCAGTGTTAAACTTCGAAGTGTTAAAGTCAACATTAGTTTGTTGTAAACTTTTCAAACTCACATATTTTAACGGTGAGAGTCGTTCCAGATCCAAAAATAAGTTTCCCGTAATCAGTCACACAATAACACGACAGTGACACAAAACCAGAGCTGCGGAAAAACAGTAATCTACTGTAAAATCTACAGAAAGTTAATAATAGTTTGTTCATTTTGTTCTTTAAGTTGAGTTTTGTTAAAAGTTTAAGAGACTCAGTAAAGTTTGTCTTTTTGAACTTAACATTTGATTATTTTCACGACTTTTATGAACAAATGTGTATTATTGAGAAATTATTTAGCACAGTCACGGTAAATTTATTCAATATTTTAAATGTTAAAGTAAATTTTAGTTGATTAAAACTTTTCAAACTCACGTATTTCAACGGTGAGAGTTGTTCCAGATCCAAAGATGAACTTTCCGTAACCAGTCACACAATAACACAACAGTAACATAAAACCAGAGCCGCGGAAATACAGTAATGTACTGTAAAATCTACTGTAAACCAGGATTTCACTGAGAAAATTAAGGGTCTGGACAATAAACTGAAAAATGGAAAGATTCTGTCGCGTCGAACAAAAAATATTTGTTCAGTGGTTTGAAAAAAAAAAAGATCAATAATGAACACTTTGTCAGTCAAACTTGTGGCTTGGAGCAAAAGTTAAGAATATTGGTCTGTAATATATTATAAAACTGTGAAATGTGACACATTAAACGTCTTTAAGTGAATAAATATATACATTTTGTTTTTGAAAGAGCGGATTAAAATCAGACTGAAAATATAGAATGTTTTTTACATTTACAGCAGCAAGAATTGTTTGAAAGGGATAATCCACATTAATGAACATCAGTTTAGAAAATACATGTGTAAATGTATAATATTTGTAATTCTCTCCAACTAGAAGCTTCTGTCCTCTTTTTTAGCCTTTGTTTGGGTAAAATGCTTTTACAAATGACTCGTCGACTGTTGAAATGATGATATGCCCATATTTGGAGGTATACACTATAACTCTTTTGATTTTAAAGAATAAACTATTAACTCTATATTCTACTTTTGCATTTCTTCAAAATAACGTCTGTTTAAGCTGTTTTGTTGAAAGTTTAAGACACTTTGTAAAGTTTGTCTGTGTTACCTTCACGTTTGATTATTTTCACGACTTTTATGAGCAAATTAGTGACACTGGGAAAGTCTAACACAATCAGAGTAAATTCATTCTATATTCTAAATGTTAAAGTAGATATTAGTTGATTAAAAACTGTAATAAACTCACGTATTTTAACGGTGAGACTGGTTCCAGATCCAAAGATGAGTTTTTGTGATCCACCATAAGTCACACAGTAAAAGAACAGTAACGTTAAACCAGAGACGTAGAAATACAATAAACTACTGTAAAATCTACAGGAAGTTAAGCATAGTTTGTTTGTTTTGTTCTTTAAGTCGTGTTTTGTTGAAAGTTTAAGAGACTCAGTGAAGTTTGTCTGTTTTAAACTAGAATTATTTTGTTTTTGAAAGGGCGGATTCACATTTACAGCTGGATTGTAGAGTTTTGTATTATATTACTGCAGATGTTCCACAAGGATCTGTCTTTGGCCCGTTGCTATTTTCTTTATATTTTAATTTAAATTCAAAATCAAATCATTTTACTTTTGTACAGCCCAAGATCACAACAACAGTCGTGTCTGTGGACTTCTAAAGATTATTAATTTAGCAAACATGAATAATAGAAAATAAAAATAAAACAATAAACATCTGTCCAAATGTTTTCAAATGTACTTTCATGATTAGAGCTGGGAGATATTGACTAAAATGGACATCTTGATCATATTTTGCCACATCTCGATTACGATATTTAGACGATATTAACTCAAATCAACTGGGAAATGTGCAAACACATTTTTAAATGTATAAGTTGAAGCTAAATGGTCAGAAAATTAAGCTGCAGTAACTAAAGACATTTTTGGTCGACTTAAGACCAAAATGTGCTATTGATCAATCGGTCGACTAAAGGTTCTTCTTTCTCAAAACCAGTGATTGTCATAATGTTCTGACCAAATATTTGACTCAAAATGCCCTTTGGTTTGCATGCCGAACTACAATTCATAAAGAAAAAAATGCAGCTAAACGAGTTATACAAATACAAATTTTGGCATATACAAATACAAATAATACATAATACAAAATTTGGCAACTACGACACCAATGAGTGATGAAAAGACAAAAATATCACCTTCTACCCTTGATTTTTTTTTCATTTTTTCTATAAAGGATATACTCGATATTCTATTTTTGCATGTCTTCAAAGCAACTCTCACGATATTATCTAAAATTCGATACATTGCACACCTCTATCCATGATAGAGTTATATGTTTATGACAAAACTACAAATCAAGCAGCAGACAAACCATGATTCACGTTACAAATCGGTTAAAACTTAATTTAATAAAACAAGTCTTTTCTGGATCAAACATGTTTTTGTAGACGGTGAAAAAATACAGTTTTAACAATAAAGTTTTAACAAGATTCAAAACGAACATTTACTTCTCTCATTGAAAAAGTTATTTATGTGTGAAACATCAGCAGCACTTTCACTGTTTGGTCAGGTTTAGAATAAAGTCTGTCATAGTTTCTTATGTTTAGTCGTGTGAAAGTTTGTAAATGTTTTTATCCAAATGAGTCAAAGTGAAGAGAAAATTCTGCTTTGTTGTAGAAAGTAAAAAACAGTTTGTATTTACAGTGACTTTTACAGAAGCTTCATGAGTTGTTTTTTAAATCTATTCAAACATCAAACTCACGTGTTTTAACGGTGAGACTTGTTCCAGATCCAAAGATGAGTTTAAAAGATCCAGTTCCAGTCACACATCAACACAAACGTATCACAAAACTACTGCTGACGTTTGATTAGTTTAAGTCACTTTAACACGGATTTATAAGTCACTTTTTGTAGATTTTAAGTGTTTCTATTTGTGAGAACTTAACTTTTGATTTTTAGATAAATTAATGATGAAACTTGTGTATTTTCTGTCACAAGTTTCACTGTTTAAACTAGTGTGAAAAGTGACACTGTAAAGCTTCATATTTTGTTATTAGTCTGCTATAACTGTATATATTCTGTTGTTTTATCACATGTTTCTGTTTCTCCTGCTGTTCTTGAACTGTGCTGTTGCAACACTGGAATTTCCCCATTGTGGAACAAATAAAGGAGAAGTCGTCTTTACTTATGTTTGTGTCAAATGTGTTTAAAAAGTTCAGAAGTTTGAGAGAATTTTTGTGTTTTCTACAGCGACTTTTACAGAAGCTTCAGAAGAAAAAGTAAATTAAAAAATGAAAATACATTGTTTTTAATATATTTACAATTCAAACTCACGTATTTTAACGGTGAGACTTGTTCCAGATCCAAAGATGAGTTTAAGAGTTGATCCAGTTCCAGTCGCACATCAACACAAACAGATCATAAAACTACTGCTGACGATTGAATACATCTGCTGTTTTTGTTTTTTTAATACATTTTATTTAGTTAGGTCACTTTTAACATGTTTAAATAACAAGAGATGTAGATTTAAAGTGTTTCTATAAAAACAATGAGACAAACTTACCTGTGACATAAATAAATAATAAAATGTAACTCTGAGTGGGTTTGTTTGGCCACAAAAATAAACATTTAACCAAGAGGAACCTCCTGTTTGTTTCAATCAAAAAACAGCTTCTTTATCTGTATTTTTTCACATCATAAAACTTACTTTATGTCATAAAGTTAGAATGTTCTTCAGAATGTTTATATTTCTATTTGTATTGAATTATGAAGTTGACTTTCCACCTGCAGAAAGTTCTACGGTTCATCTTTAAGTCTCAAAATCTCACTTTTCAAACCGTTTTATAAATGTTTCCTTTTGCTGTGTTTGATTTTGCAAAATGTAGTTTAGAAGAAAAAATATGACATTAACTGAATATCTTTAAACCGTTGTAGTATTTAACATAAAATTAAACATTATTGCCTAATTTTATTGGCTATTTTATGTTGTGTACTATTGTCTTGTATGTCCTTATTCTTGGTTCTATAATAGTTGATAGTTTATATTCTTTATTTGTATTTTCTGTGTTGTTTGTTGCACATTAGCATCGTAGTAAGTTCCTACTTTGTGAAGTTTGTTTTCTTCACTTTTCTGATTCTGAAAATGTTCTTATCCATGTGTTTTTTTCTCGACAAACTTTTACAGAAGAAACACAAAATCTCACAGAAAAGTATTTGTTTTTAAAAGTATTTAAACGTCAAACTCACGTATTTTAACGGTGAGAGTCGTTCCAGATCCAAAGATGAGTTTGTTTATTCCAGATCCAGTCACACATGAACACAACAGCTACGTAAAACCAGAGACACAAAGGCTGCACTCGGCTCACATTTTAACACATTTTAGTCGATTTTTTTAGCAGATTCTGCAAATGTGACAAGAATAAACTAGTTTCACTGAGTTTAGTTTGGTTTGTCATTTAGATTTATAAAAACAGTAGTAACACAAAACCAGAGCTGCAGAAATACAGAAACACTTATTGTAAAGACGAGTTTTTAAACTGTTATAACTTTATATATATATATTTTGTTTGTTAAGTCTATTTTAAATCTGGTTTGATCACATGTTTCTGTTTCTCTGATGATCTTAAACTGTGCAGCTGCAACACTGGACTTTCCCCGTCGTGTGTGGGAATAATAAAGGATATTTTATCTTATTTACTGCAGTGAGTTAAAGCAGACGACATCACAGCGTTCTAAATGTCAGCACCGAGTGGCAAAAACACATGAGAGTCGACGGAGAGAATAAAACAAGATAAACAAGAAAAAGATGTTTCAGTCTGAGAACAAACAAACGGACAAAGAAAAACACAATGGTCTATAAAACATGATTATTAAACATTACTTTTAGAATATTCCTGTATTTAGTGTCTTTTGTTCTTATTCTTGTGTTTTTCTACTTTACAGAAGCTTCAGCGAGAAAATGAAATCATGTTTTACAGAAAATACTTTCAAACTCACGTATTTTAACGGTGAGAGTCGTTCCAGATCCAAAGATGAGTTTAAAAGATCCAGTTCCAGTCACACATGAACACAAACGTATCAGAAAACTACTGCTGACGTTTGTTTAGTTTAAGTCACTTTTTGTAGATTTTAAGTTTCTGTTTGTGAGATTTTCTAAAACAATGAGCATTAATTACCTGAGACACAAACAAATAATAAAAATATAACTCTGAGTGGGTTGTAAAGCCACAAAAATAAGTCTCCTGTTTGTTTCAATAGAAAAACAACTTTAACTGTATTTTTTTCACGACATAAAACTTCTTTTATCCCATAATGTTTGAACGTTCTTCAGATTGTTTTATCTTCCTGTTCGTATTGAATTGTGAAGTTGACTTTTCTCTTTCAGAAAGTTTCACGGTTTTGGAGAGAAATCATCACAATTATTTAACATCTTTAAAATGTTGTGGCAAGTAATGTACAGTTTCACTTTTACGTAGTGTACCATTTTCTTGCATATTTCTTATTACAGTTGATATTTTTTATTCTTTATTTGTATTTTCTGTGTTGTTTGTTGCGCATTAGCATCGTAGTAAGTTCCTATAGTTTGTGAAGTTTGTTTTCTTCACTTTTCTGATTCTGAAAATGTTCTTATCCATGTGTGTTTTTTTCTCAAGAAACTTTACAGAAGAAATACAAAATCTCACGTTTAAACATAAATGTTTTTGTTTTTAAAAGTATTTAAACGTCAGACTCACGTATTTAACGGTGAGACTTGTTCCAGATCCAAAGATGAGTTTGTTTATTCCAGATCCAGTCACACAATAACACAACAGCAACGTAAAACCAGAGCCACAAATACTGCGCTCGGGTCACATTTAGTCGATTTTTTTTAGCAGATTCTGCAAATGTGACAAGAATAAACTAGTTTCACTGAGTTAGTTTGGTTTGTCATTTAGATTTATAAAACAGTAGTAACACAAAACCAGAGCTGCAGAAATACAGAAACACTTATTGTAAAGACGAGTTTTTAAACTGTTATAACTTTATATATAGTTTTTTTGTTTGTTAAGTCTATTTTAAATCTGGTTTGATCACATGTTTCTATTTCTCTGATGATCTTAAACTGTGCAGCTGCAACACTGGACTTTCCCCGTCGTGTGTGGGAATAATAAAGGATATTTTATCTTATTTACTGCAGTGAGTTAATCACAGAGGTTCTGTTATTAACGACATCAGAGCGTTCTAAATGTCAGCACCGAGTGGCCAAAAACACATGAGAGTCGACGGAGAGAATAAAACAAGATAAAACAAGAAAAAGATGTTTCAGTCTGAGAACAAACAAACGGACAAAGAAAAACACAATGGTCGATAAAACATGATTATTAAACATTACTTTTAGATTATTCCAGTATTTAGTGTCTTTTGTTCTTATTCTTGTGTTTTTCTACTTTACAGAAGCTTCAGCGGGAAAATTAAATCATGTTTTTCATAAAATCCTTTCAACTCACGTATTTTAACGGTGAGAGTCGTTCCAGATCCAAAGATGAGTTTAAAAGATCCAGTTCCAGTCACACATGAACACAAACGTAACAGAAAACTACTGCTGACGTTTGATTAGTTTAAGTCACTTTCTGTAGATTTTAAGTTTCTGTTTGTGAGATTTTCTAAAACAATGAGCCAAAATTACCTGAGACACAAACAAATACTAAAAATATAACTCTGAGTGGGTTGTAAAGCCACAAAAATAAGTCTCCTGTTTGTTTCAATAGAAAAACAACTTTAACTGTATTTTTTTCACGACATAAAACTTCTTTTATCCCATAAAGTTTGAACGTTCTTCAGATTTTTTATCTTCCTGTTCGTTTTGAATTATGAAGTTGACTTTTCACCTTCAGAAAGTTTCACGGTTTTGGAGAGAAATCATCACAATTATTTAACATCTTTAAAATGTTGTGGTAAGTAATGTACAATTTCACTTTTACGTAGTGTACCATTTTCTTGCATATTTCTGAAAAATGTTTTATTACAGTTGATATTTTTTATTCTTTATTTGTATTTTCTGTGTTATATGTTGCGCATTAGCATCGTAGTAAGTTTATAGTTTATGAATTTAGTTATTTTCCCTGACAATGGCAGTAAATCTGTTCTGATTCTGAAAATGTTCTTATTCATGTGTTTTTTTCTCAAGAGACTTTCACGGAAGAAACACAAAATCTCACATTTCAAACAGAAAAGTTTTTGTTTTTAAAAGTATTTAAACGTCTGACTCACGTATTTTAACGGTGAGAGCTGTTCCAGATCCAAAGATGATTTTATTAACAGCTCCAGCTCCAGTCACACATCAACACAACAGCGACACAAAACCAGAGCCACAGAAAGACAGCAACACTTATTGTAAATAAGAGTTTTTAAACTGTTATAACTTTATATATATTGTTTGTTTGTTAAGTCTAGTTTAAATCTGGTTTGATCACATGTTTCTTTTCTACTGCTGTTTTTAAACTGTGCAGCTGCAACACTGGAATTTACCCGTCGTGTGTGGGACAAATAAAGGATATTTTATCTTATTTACTGCAGTGAGTTAAAGCAGACGACAGCACAACGTTCTAAATGTCAGCACCGAGTGGCAAAAACACATGAGAGTCGACGAAGACAAAGAACATTTTCTACTGGAAGAATCAAAATCAATAAAACAGGAAAAAGATGTTTCAGTCTGAGAACAAACAAACGGACAAAGAAAAACACAATGGTCGATAAAACATGATTATTAAACATTACTTTTAGATTATTTCAGTATTTAGTGTCTTTTGTTCTTATTCTTGTGTTTTTCTACTTTACAGAAGCTTCAGCGAGAAAATTAAATCATGTTTTACAGAAAATACTTTCAAACTCACGTATTTTAACAGTCAGACTTGTTCCAGATCCAAAGATGATTTTATTAACAGCTCCAGTTCCAGTCACACATCAACACAACAGCGACACAAAACCAGAGCCACAGAAACACGGTAATTCTACGTTCTTTTTACCAGAAATGTCTTTTTAGTTTTAGACAAAAATTACGTTACAACACAATGTCATCGGTTTTGGTTGTTCTAGTTGTTTTATGTTTTACTAGATCGTTCTAAACCTGTTCAGAAAGGCCAAATAAATCATTTTTTGCTCAGGTTCTATGTGACACTCATTTTTCAGCCTTTAAAATGTCGTTTCATCATCAAAAACACGCCTGATGTTGCGTTTTGCTTCATCCTCGTCCATTTTAGAGAAAAACCTGCACGTTAAAGCTGTATTCTCTTCCCTTGGACTGAAAACACGCAGTTACTCCTCATGATGTCATTAATCCACTGTGTTTTCAGTTCTAAACGCCTGATTACATTCTCCAGCCTTGGATGTGCTACAGTTATTGTATTAACCCTATTTAAACTGCTTCACTTCACAGATTAGACATTGAAAGCTTTTATGAAAATCTGAAAAAAGAAATCATGTCCAGAACAGGCTTTTAGTTCAGGTTCTTCTGGTATCATAAAGCTAAAGTTAAACAGAGGCTTAAAAAGCAGCTCAGCCTTTTCAGGATTATTTAAACATTTGTGAACGAAACTAAATGCAGCTTTGGGAAATGTTTGTGGTGAAGTTAAGTTCAACCACACTAAACAATCCTTTCAACAATCCGGTTTTGTATCGACTTCTAAACCTGCCCTGAGCTGAGAAAAGGTTTTATAATGAACTATAATGACAAAACAGCAATTATGTTTTCAATGTACGATTTGTCTGTAAATCTGCAGCTCTAGAATGTTTCTTAAGCGCTGAAACGAAGCTCAAAAAGAAAAACATTTGTATTTAAGTCACTTTACATAAACACTGATCGATTATCGACAGAATATCGCCGACTAATCAATGACAAAATAATCTAGTGTCTTGTTCTTATCTTGTTTCTACTTTACAGTTCATGGATTAAACATGTTTACAGAAAATACTTTCAAACTCACGTATTTTAACGGTGAGACTGGTTCCAGATCCAAAGATGAGTTTGTTCAGTCCAGTGTTAGTCACACATCAACACGACTGAGACTAAAACTAGAGTCGAGGAAACACACAGCTCTGAGGGAATCTGAAGAATTCTGGTGTTTTATAAAAGATTTCAGAGCATTTTTAAGAATTAAAGTTGATTTTATTTTGTGTTATGCTTTATAATCTGGATTTAATTTACACTTAAAAGGGAAATATTTCAGTTGTAGTAAAAAAAAAAGCTTAATATTTTCACATCTGAAGCTTCTGTTTGTAAATCTAAAGGTTTTAAGAGAGTATTAGTTGGTTTTAAACATTTTAAAGTCTTGTATTTGGTTTGACTTAAAGATCTGTCGTGTCTTTCTCTCCGACTTAAAAAACAAACAGGTTTGACTGTTTTTGATCAAATGTAATAAAAAGTATAATTAAAATGTTTAAAAGTCTCACTTGTTTGAACGAAAAGCCGAGTTCCACCGGTGAACAGAAGCTTCGAGTTTGTCCATGTCCCACAGTGAAGCTTTACACAACAACAACCAAACAACAACAACCACCAAACAACAACCGGAACCAACGAGAACCAAGAGAAAACCGTAAAAACTCAGAGAAAACCGTAGATCAGGGCTATTCAACTTTATTTTCCAGAGGGCCAAATATTCAGAGGACTAGATTTGTTTCTACAGTGAGAATAACTAAAGCTGCAGTCTGGTTTTATTGTCAGTAATAACTAAATCTCAACATTAAACCAGATCTAAATCAGTACTAAACAAGATCTAAAACAGAGTTAAACCAGGACTGAAACAGGACCATTTCTAAACTTCATAATGAGTGATTAAATGCTTAAATTAAGTCATATTTAACCGTCTTAAAAGCAATATTTGCAACTAGAACAAGAGCAAAGGGTATTGTTTCTAAAGTATAAAAAAATACTGTATTTTGTCACAGGAAATGAGTCAAAAAACAAGAAAATACACTAGATTCATGAGACAAATCTTTTTTTCAGACAGAAAAATATAATGAAATCAAGCACTTATTGACACGTTAAGAAATAAGTTGGCCACTTTTCTGGAGAAATATTGTAACCCGGACTTAAAACTACAAACTAAATATATATAATTGTGATATTTAAAAAGACAGTTGAGGCCCGGATCAGTTGAATAGGCCTGCTGTAGATTATGTAGAAACGATGAAGTGCAGGACTGTGTTTTTAAAACTCTGGTCGACCACAAGGATCTGTTCTGGGTCCTCTGATATTTCAGTGATAATTTATCAAAACTTCAGCTACATTTACTAAAATATAACTTACAGAAGAAGATACAAGTGTATTTTTATCACAAGAACTGAAACTGTACGTCGATGGGACCAAACATTTACGTCACAATTTTGAGTTGATCCCAGCTACATTCAGTGTCTGTTTTATTAAATAAAATCATGTTTTCTTCAAAAAGTTCTCACTTGGAATGGTTAAATCCAGCTCAAATCGGGACAAAGAACAAAAGAAATGAGAAAAGTGTCTTTAACTGAACTGCAGAAATGTTTATTCAAGTGATCTCAAACTTCTAAATAAATCGATTAAATGAAAGAGTAATCAATCAGCTAATCCATCACCAGAATAACGTTTGTGTGAGACTGACCTGAGAGAACTAAAAGTCTGGTTCCAGGTCCAAACATGAGCTTGTAGTTTCCTCCGGACAAAGTCACACAGTCAAACTGTCCTGAACAAAAACTAACTTAGAGCTAACGTGATAATGCTAATGCTCAAACCATAGACTTAAATAGTAAGCTTAGCATCAGAGCTAGTTTGGTATGATTCAAAGAACCTGTGTTTTTTTTCCTCTAGCCGTTAGCATTAACTCTCAAAAAACACAAATTATGGTGCAAACTTATCGACCACATTAAGAAAAGGTTAAAGTCTCTAGTCATTACTGAGTTTACAAACGGTTTAGTTTTTTGTTGTCAATTAAAATAGCTTTTTAGTGTGTTTTATCTGCCAGTGTTGTATAGCAGGTAATTTATTATCTCACAAGGTTTATTGTTAAGACACATTTTTTGGTCGATATGTTGGGTCTTTCATTCCTCAATCGGAGTCTTTTTGCTGAAATCCATTCAGTCAGGCTAGTTGTTAGCTTAACTATATTATTTTAAAGTGTTTGTCAGTCGCAGCCTCAGATCACCTCACACGAGATACAAAAGTCTGTTGTTAAAGTTGAATTTTTGGATAAAAAACCTTCCGTTTCAATCTAACGTGTCTGAGCTGTTTGAACAAGTTTATTCACAGTTAAAGCCAAATGACAAGTTATACCATTTTTCTAATTTTGACTTAGTTTGGTGTGATAGTCTTGTGGTAAATATTGATCGCAGTTTTACAGTTAAGTTGTAGATTATGAAGAAACTGACAATTAAAAGTAGAAAATGATAGGAAGTAATTTAAGTTCTGACACAGTTTCCTGGAGTTTAAACAATCATTTAACACAATTGAAGAGTTACAAGTTACATTAATGTGTCCCATTGTCACTCCTGTGTTATTTATGTTGATTTGGCCCAGATTTACAATGTGTTTGCTAGGTAACAGTTGTGGATTGTCATATTTACAGGACAAAAGATCAGAATTAGGTAAAACAGGCTAAATGTTTTGTGAAATCTTAATTATAACCATGTTAACTATGATTTACTAAAAATGTAGTCGAACCTGGAAGGAAGGACAGAGCCGATTTTGATCAGTTTGTCAAAATAATAACAAATTGAAACAGACTCCAAGCTCAGTTTCATCTCAAACATCTCAAACAATTAACTTTAGAAGCAGGTCGACCTTGTCTGGATCATTAGAGACTAAAGTCCAGACGCTAAAAAGACAAAATATTGGCTCAATCTAAAAAAAAAATTACAAAATAACTGTTCAACATTGACGACAAACAGCAGCGGTAAACTACTGAAAACAACCGTAAAAATCCACTGAATAAGATCTACAAAAACAAGAGAATAGTAAACAAACAACAAACAAAAACAACATTAAACTACAAGAACATGTTTGTACAATTCAGAAGCTGCTTTTAAATGTTGTTGGACTTAATATTCATGGTTTAAATGAAGGTGAAAAATGTTTTATTTTGATAATTTCAGCTCAGATGTAAAAGTAGATTTGTTTTATTCTTAATGACAGTTGATAAAAGATTTTAAAAACATATTTTTCTTACGTTTTGTGACGCTGAGTCTGGTTCCTGATCCAAAGATGAGTTTGTTTGAGTTTAAAGTCACACTCAGACTGAGACAGGAACAAAAAGCTTCCACTAAAACATGAGTCACTTTTACAGCAATAACAATCTTTTATTTGTGATTTAATGTCTTATATTAACAGTTTTAGTGTCAAATACAGTCACAATAAACACGTTTTAGTAGATTTAATATTAACAAAAGCAAAAGTACAAAACACAGTCTCAGTGTTTCTGTTTTTGGATTCTTTTCTTTATGTGTTGTTTCCATTATATATATTTAAGTCTTTTAGTTTTACTTTTGCTGATGTTTTCAGAAGATAAAATTTAAATAAAAAGTCACTTGTGCTAAAGAAAATGTTATAATACTGTGATAAATGCAGTTGTGTTGGGTTCATGTGTTTGTAGCTTCTTTGTTTGTTGATAAAGTCAAACTTTATGACCCAAACTTGGTCTTAAACTGAATTAAATGTAGAATTGTATAATAAACACGTTTTAGCTTTAGTTCTGACAAGAGAAAAATGTTCACTTTTCTAAATTTAAATAACTAGTCGTCTGGTTATTTTGTGTTTTTAAATAGAATAACAAACATTTATTTTGTTGTATGTTTATTTCTATTCAGACGTTAAAATTTAAGTAAGTTTAATTCTGTTGTAAGAAAGGAATAAAATGAAATATTTTACATTTTCAGCGAAAAAATTTTTTTTGCAGTTGATGTTTTTATATAAAATAATTAGACTTTTGTAACGTCGACTGTGAAAAAGTGTTTTTGGAGTAAAGAGTTATGTTTAATTTATCCACAGTTTAATAAACATTTGATAAAATAAACATGTTTCTTACTGTTTCTGACGCTGAGTCTGGTTCCTGCAGCAAAAGTCAGTTTGTCGTTAGAATAAGTCTCACTGTGAGTTTAACCCAGACAAAAACTAAACTTCTACCACAGTTTCAGTCGGAGGTTTGAAGAGTGTTTGTGTTTGTTTGTTTGTTTGTTTGTTTGTTTTGTTTGTTTCAGTGAAGATGTGCAGGTCAGTGTTGATAATAATAATAATAATAGGACAGAAATGATCCTGTGAGTGTTTGCAGATGGAGAATGGTGTTGTTCAGTTGTTACAGGATCAATATCTCTTAAGTGACATTATTGATCGATGGCTCATTGATTAGAAGTGTGAGAAAGGCTGATGTGGAGACAGACTCTGTAATGAAAGATTCTGTATTGATAAACTTGTTTTGTTATTGTGACGTGTGTTTTAGTAAGTTTTATTTGGATTGACGTTTTGAGTTTGAGTTATGCCACACTGTCAGTACTTTACATTGGTGGCTTTGCTCACAAAAGTTTATAACGTTTGTAAATATTTCCTGTGTAAGGTTCTGGTCAGCATTAGGTTTTGTTACTTACAACATTCTACAGCTTGATTATTATTACCGTTATTCAATCTGGTGGACGACAGCTCAAATGAAGATAGTTTAAAGCTGCACTGTGCAACTGTTCTGCCAAAAACAAACTTGAATAAAGGCATATTTTTGTCATTTAGACGTCTTTGTTACGTCTGTGTTTTTACTTTAAGTGGGCTTGCATGACCACAAAACAGTTTATTATTTGTGATGAACAACGCCTGAACATGTCTGTTTCTGTTTTAACTTTCTTATTCTACTGAACCTTCAGAAACCTACACAGTGCACCTTTAAATGCAGTTTATTTTTGCAATTCTAAAGATTAATGGGTCCAGTCGCCCCAGAAATCAACACTTTTTAAATGTGTGAAGGATTTTTTTAAACATTTATTTAAATTTTTAAATATATTTTTAAATGTATTTGACAAAAGTCTGCAAACTCAGCCAGGGCAGAACTGTGATGGGAAAATAAAAACACATATCAGACTCTTTGTCATTCCCAGTTTGACAAATTTAAGTCTAAATTCTCTGGTCAAGTTCAGAAGCTTCTGTCTGAGATACGGCAACACCTTCGAGGACAAACTACACAATCTGTGGGAAAAATATCTAATAGCAAATTTTTCAAACATAAAATACTCCTCAAATGTAACATTTTACTAACAATTGCACAGATTTTGCAGAAAGTCTCAGGAGTCGTTTGTGAAGAAAATTTAAATTCATTTTGATTTTAAGTAATTCTGCAGCAAAAATCAACTTTTACACTAAAATCATTTTGAGTTTGATGGAGCAGAGTTTCACAGACATTTGTCAGACTGAAAAATTATCTTTTAAAGTTTAGTTTTATGATTAAAACGAGACTCACGAGTTTGGATTCTGAGAGAAGTTCCGGCTCCAAAAATCATCTTCAGGTTATTCACACAACGCTTTAGACCAGCACGAAAACTACACGAAAACTACACAACAGACACATACAAACTGCACCTGAGTCAGGACACACAAGATAATATATGATCTCAATTAACATTTATCAATAACGATGTTCAGATGTCAGTTAGAGCTGAGACAGTACATCGTTTTGTGATTCATTGTGATACAATCTACTGTATCGTCACTAATGCAAGACTTTCATGTGTGCAGACTTAAATATGACTTATTAAACTGATTCTGTTTCGAATAGAAGGTCCAGTGTGGGTTTTTTGGGCTGATTTTGATCATTTTCTCCAAATTAACATCAACTAAGTGGATCAAACAAGTTTATTTTATAATAAAACCAAATATCGGCCTTGACAGGAGGATTAAAGCGATAGTTATAGGCTACAAAGGGAAAATATCGGTGAATATTTAGTCAGATTAAAGACTTCTGAAACTTTGTAAGATTCTGCAGAAACTCTGAAGATAATTTGTCGTTTTATTAATAATGTCACATTTTATTTACTTTTGGATTAAAACAAAAAAAACATCTGTGTGAACGCAACCTGTTAACAGTCATCATTTAGTTTTATAATTCCATCAGAAATCCAAAGACAGACTTCAGCAGATCCTTTTCCCAATCAGACGCTTTACACGATCAATATTATATAGTTTATTGATCTGTCAGAGTTTAAACTGAGGCTGAAATGTTTTGTTCAGATTCATTTAAAGTTGAATTTTCACTCACAGGTTCAAAAGTTAAAACACAAAACAGTTACATTCTGTTTGAAGTTTGAACACATTCTTATTATTATTTTACACAAACTAAAATCGACTGAATCCAGAGAAATGTTAAATATAAATGGATTTTTACTCACAGACGTGAACCGTCAGAGTCGTCCCTCGACCAAAGACCAGTTTAGACGCTCCAGAGTAAGTCACACAGAGTAAAACTACTGCACAAATACTCAGAGTTGGCAAGTAACTTAGTATTTTGACTCCAGTCCTGTAGTTTTCTAGAGCAGCCGTTCCCAAACTTTTCGAGCCGCGGTCCTCCTATTGGCCCGTACATTGCCCGAGGTCCTCAGTAATATTTCACACTCCATTCAAAATTAGTAGAAAGTATATAGTCTCATATTAAGATGCCAAAACAGCAAAATAATAATGCCTGTAGACTTAGAGTGGTTTTAAAAGAGTAAATTAATCAAATTAAAAATATTAAAGTTAGTTTTAAATAGTTTTCTGTCATGCTTGTCATGTGGACAACCTTTGGAGGCCCAACTGCAGAGATCCTGAGGCCCCGGACCCCACTTTGGGAATCACTGTTCTAGAGTATCTGTACTTCACTTGAGTTTTACAAAATCTGGAGACTTTTTACTCTTACTTTTTTCAAGAAATATCTGTACTTCTAGTCCTACAGTTTAAAAACAGGTGAGTTACTTTTTTAAGTCCAGAAAGATCTTTCTAAAGCAGGTCAGAGCTGCTGCTGCGAAGATTAAACATGTTTGAACAAATGAACAAGAGAAACTCCTCAAAGCTTTGGGATTTCTAACAAAGATTATATATTTGTGATGAAAATCAGATGGTAGATTGGTTAAAATGTCTTAAAACCTGGATTTTAATCTTTTTGCCATTTTTCTTTTAATTAAAATGTTTTTTCTTGATGAACCCAGATTATAGGATTTGTTTTCTGTCTTGTTTCAATACATTTGTTCTTATTTCAAGTCAAATTATTTGCTGGTGAAGTGAGACATTTTTACAAAAGTGAGTCAAATCTCCTGAAAAGAATCAGAAATGTCTTGAAACGAGCAAAACAAGCAGAGTTCTAGTTTTAGTAATTTTAATCAAGATTAGAGAACACGTTTTGTCAGTGTGATTGTACTTTTGACTTTTTGTACTTCAGTAAATGTACACAGGTTTACTTTTGTACGTTTACTCAAGTAAAGCAGTTTCATCAGGACTTTGACTTTTACCAGAGTAACTGAACTTTTACTGGAGTAGTGAACTTCAGGACTTTTGTCAGCTCTGGTTCTGGTTTAATCCTGGTTCAGTAATGGCCCCGTCTTTAGAGGACACGACTCTCCAAAAGATCTGACCTTTGGGACAAACAAGTTGAAGAGCTCAGACGTATGTTAATCTTCATTTAATCAGGTTTGAGTTTTGACAAAAGAACAAGTACATTTAGTTCATTTGACTCACGTTTGTGGATGTAGAGTTTGGTTCCAGAGCCAAAGATCGTCCTGTATCCTCCCTGAGCCGTCACACTGTATAAACACCTCTGACTAAAACTGACTCAGTTTAACTCACTTTGTAAAGCTCAGACTGAAGAGTTTGGATTAAAGAATGGATTTAAAATTATTCTTAATAACACAAGACTAAAGGAATCCAGACGTTAAACTCCTGCTGTCGACACATAAACGGATCTGGGACAAACTTTTGCCAGGAAAAAACATAAGTGACATAAACTTAAACTGCAAATAAGAGTAAAGTAACATTCAGACTGGATCTGAAAATGGACGACTACAGTGGATAATAAAGAGAATATATTCAGGACAAAGGTTTGAGCAATATTGAAAAAATGAATAATGTTTTGTCACATCTCGATTCAGGAAAATATTCAAACGAGTCTTTAATTAGATTAGTTAAAGTTTAATAATCAAACCTGACTTTGTTGGACTTAAGACATGTTTTCAGATGGATTATTGGACTAAAAGGACACGCCTCTTTACAAAACGAGTAAAAACTCAATAATTTTATCAAATATTCAGGCTAAATAACTCTTCAGACAAATGTAAGTAAAGGAGATTTTCAAATATTAAAACAGAGGTAATAGACTGGCAGTGTTTCTGATTCTACTGAAATAAAACATGTTTTAACCAGTGAGGTCTGGACTGAAAAACTTCAGATGGTTCTCAAAGTGGGGCCCGTTTCTTTTTAAAACATGAAACGCTTTGGATAGAAACAAGTTTTCCAGTAAAGATAATGATAAGAAACTAACATTTTATTCAAATCTAATAAAACATGTGGAAAAACACAATAAAGCTCGACATCCATTTCTCTTAACCTAAATATATCAACCCTCAGCTCTATTAGGACGTGTTTATTTAATACATTTTTTAAGTTTGACTCACGTTTGTGGATAAAGTTTGGTCCCAGAGCCAAAGAAGAGTTTGTAACCGTCAGTCACACACTGAAATCTGCTCTGACTAAATCTAACTCAGACTTAGACCAGCTCAGACCAGGACTCTGGACTAAACACGCAGCAGGTCTGGACTAAACACGCTGCAGGTCTGGACTAAACACGCTGCAGGTCTGGACTAAACACGCTGCAGGTCTGGACTAAACACGCTGCAGGTCTGGACTAAACACGCTGCAGGTCTGGATAAACACGCGCAGGTCTGGACTAAACACGCTGCAGGTCTGGACTAAACACGCGCAGGTCTGGACTAAACAACACGCTGCAGGTCTGGACTAAACACGCTGCAGGTCTGGACTAAACACGCTGCAGGTCTGGACTAAACACGCTGCAGGTCTGATTAAACACGCTGCAGGTCTGGACTAAACACGCTGCAGGTCTGGACTAAACACGCAGCAGGTCTGGACTAAACACGCTGCAGGTCTGGACTAAACACGCTGCAGGTCTGGACTAAACACGCTGCAGGTCTGGACTAAACACGCTGCAGGTCTGGACTAAAACACGCTGCAGGTCTGGACTAAACACGCAGCAGGTCTGGACTAAACACCTGCAGGTCTGGACTAAACACAGCAGCAGGTCTGGACTAAACACGCAGCAGGTCTGGACTGAAATGAGTGTCTGGAAACCTGGGAAAACTGCTATAGAACAGTTTACAAAACTGTGCTCGAAACGTCTGATTCTTACACTGGCTTGATTTTTGAAATTGCTATTTGACATGTATTTTTACTTTTTCATCGAAGATTTCGAATGATTAAACTGTTTCATCAGTTAAATACAAAACCAGTTGTGCTCCAGAAGTGAACAAGGTCTGATATATCTTATACCAGCCAACCTTTGAGGCTTGTCTTTATGATATTTTTTTGTAAATCAAGATTGGATGACAATCTAAAATATGTTTGGTTCAAAGGAAACAGTTTTTTGTCGTAATCGTTCACAAAAAAGCTAGGAATCAGTACACTAGACATTTACTCAAATCAAAACACATTGTAGAACACTGACTTATTAAGTGTCCACTATAATAGGTAAATTTAACTTTCTAAGTCATTGCTGCAGAACTTCTTTCTTCATTTAACAGTTGGGATCTTTGTAACATTTAAATTATCTGATATCGTTGTTGATTATTCAATTGCTGCATAGTTTCAATTAATTAAATTACTGAAAGATAGTTTTTTCTTTTTGTTTTAAAGTCTTTTTTTTCTTGATAATCTATTAGATTTTCAGTGAAACAGATTTGTATTCATTAAAGGGATTAAAAACACAGTCAGAAGGATCCTGATCAATTAAATCATGATTTGGTTCAAAGGAAACAGTTTTATGGTATATTCAGAGCAATAGAGGCACAGAAGAATAAAAAATCAGAAGTCTTTAAACTGCTGCTATGGAAACATAAAAGAATCTGAGACAAACAGAGATAAACTGAAAAAACAAAGAAAGACTGAAGCGACCGGAGCTGAGGAAAACAATCTGAACCAAACAGCGATTATTATACGTTAAAGTCGAGGTTTATTTAAGACGTTTGACTCACGTTTGTGGATAAGAGTTTGGTCCAGAGCCAAAGAAGAGTTTCCATCCTCCAGAGTCAGTCACACATGAAAACTGCTCTGATTAAATCTAACTCACTGTGTCCACACTTTATCAAACTCAAACAGACTAAACTCACTCTTAAACTCTTTAGAACAAAAATCAAACACTGTCGATCTGAACTATTGATCTGTGACTTTAAACTCCTGCTGTGGAAACATAAATAGATCTTTGGAGCAGCAGTTTTATAGTTTTTTCTCAATCGCTTTGACTAGAGCTGTGCCACATAATATCGTGAATGTTGCTTTAAGATCTGCAGAATATTGTGAATATCGTGAAGTAAAAACACGCAACAAAAAGCTGATTTACAATAATAATTAATTAGTAATTCAAAGGAGATTTGTATCTGATAATTAAACGTGAACAATGATAGTATTTAGTGTGTTTTGAGTAGATTTTCATTGGCTTGAACTAAGACTGCAAATGGAAAGCATAAAAGAAAAATACACATGAATAGAAATTATGAAAAGAAAAATCAGAGCTACATTTAGTTGTTCTACTTCACAATAAACACTAATCAGTTTTAAGCTTCTATGCACGGTTAAGGTCGTTGTTTTTTTTTTTTTAGTCTTCAAATACTTTTTTTTCTTCTTCTAAATGTTGCAGATGTCTGAGTTGTGATGGTAAAACTTGCTTCTGACGGAAAATGTATCTATGTAAAAGTTCATTTAGCCTGAACCGAAATTTAGTTTTGAAAAGCTGAAGTTTAGTGTTAGACGTGTTGAATCTACGATCAATAAATCAATAATAAACGTGATCAGGTTTCATTTTGTTCTGCTGCAGTTTCTTGGCTTTTCTGCTCCGTCTGAGGTAAATTATTCTCTTTGATAATCTGTTTCTGATAAAAGCCAGAGCACTGCAAAAAGTGATTCCAGGAGAAGTAAAATGTCTTGATTCTATGATTTAAACCCTAAATTTAAGTTTTTAAGATCTATTTATTGTACAGACGTAGATCATTTTTCTTGTTTCAACCTCTCTTTAAGACATAACTTCTTGTTTTGATGAAATTATTTGCCGCTGGGTTCAGAAAGTTGTTCTTTTTGTTCATATTTTAAGCCAAACTCTCTCATTTCAGTCAGAAAAGTGACAATAATTCTACATTACATGAGTGATTCTATCTTATCCAGTTAAAACAACTCAAATCTGGATATAAATTCGAATCCAAGGACTAAGGTCTAGATCAGACGTGGGCAAACTGCAGCCCGGGGCCAGATGTGGCCTCGACTGTTTGATTAGGCCCAGCAAGATTTGAGAACAGCAAAGTATGAAGAAGTATAAGAGACAAGTCCAAAGATCTGAGAATAAACTTACAACACTTTGAGATGAAACTACTAATATTACGAGAGCAGAGTGGAAGCTTTAAATCTTTGTAATTGTACGAGAAAAAAATGATAATTTAGCAAGAATGAAATCATAAACACTCATTCAAGAGTAAAAGTTAAAGACATGAAAGTTTTCAAATTTAAATTTTACCAGATTAAAACTGTAATTTGAATCATGGCCATAATGTTCACGTGGAACATTGTTATAAAAATGAAAATCTCTTATTTGTGATAAGTTTTGCAAAAGTGAACTATTCTGTTTTACTGAAGCTTACTTTCACTATTTTCTCATAAACTTGTAATTTCGACTTTTGTTTTGAAAAATTGTGACTATTTATGATTTAGACTTGATCTCTAATGAATTTCAAAATGTTTCTAGTTTACTCTTGTAGTCCAGTGTTTGTTTTTTTTTTCTTCAATAATGAGATTTTTATTTCAGTGTTGACAGTCCGGCCTCTGGCTCTGGTCTGGGTTTGAACCTGGTCCTGGTGGATCAATAACTGCCCAGCTCTGGTCCAGATGAACAGTTTCACAGCGTTTGGATGATTTTAGTGTAAACATAAAAGTTTACTCACAGTTTGTGACAGGAGTCTGGTTCCAGCTCCAAAGTAAAGTTTGTAGTTTGAAGTCGCAGTCACACAGTGAGCTGAGCTTTGACAAATACTTCTGTCCATTCTGATCAATACTCACGATCAATACTCACGATCAATACTTCTGTTTCTGTTTTAAAGGCTGTGTTTTGTTTGTGAAAGTCTTTGAACTCGTTTTGAGGATTGAAGAAGCGGCTGACTGTGTTTAACAAACTGAATCATTGATCTGAATCTAATTATTGATGAACTTAAATCACAAAGACTGAACTTTGGAAGAATTTCTTGTTTTTAGTAAAAGTAAAGTTTCTTCAAAGAGACGTTTCTCCAGTAAAACTAAAATCAGTCTCTGGACCAGTTTGAATGTGAACACAGTTAGATTTTTAACACATAGATCATAAAACTTGTTTGAAAATTCAGCATTAGATAAAGTATATGATAAATATAATGTTGTGTCAGTCAGCAGAATGGCAAAAGTACTCAAGTTCACTAAAAGTACCGTAAAAATACAAGTTCTGCTGAAGCTTCTGCAGTAAAAAAGTGAAAAGTACATCACACTGTAAAAGTAATGATTTAGTCACTATTAAAACTACAATATTTCAGAATATTCATCTTAATTGTCATTGTTTTAGTCCGATTAGGATCAAACTGAGAACTTCAGCAGCACAAAAGAGATTGAGTTTGAATCAGTTTTGTCAAAGCGTGAGTCAAAATATCTTACGACATTATTAAATAACTTGGATTAAATAAAAATATATGATTGAAACAAGACAAACACCTCGCAATAATCTAAGTCTGTCAAACGAAACCAGTTAAGCAGAAAAAAATTATTCCAAGACAGTTTACTAAATACCTAAAAGTAGAAATGTATTTTTGCAGTGCACAGAGTTGGTTTCTAATGTGTTTGATTAATTATAATGAATTCACTGTAAAATCCATCAGACTAATTAAGTGATACATGTGTAGTTGTTAGAAATGATAAAGTTTTTGTTGATTTCACAAAGTCACACAACAGCTGCAGCTCTGGTTTAAAGCATAAAAACGACTCAAACACAGCTCTGGAGTAAAAGTGAATCTAAAACATGAATAAAACAGAATTATTTCTAAAAAAGTTACTCACCAGTTTGAACTGAGACTTTAGTTCCAGCTCCAAAGTAAAGTTTGTAGTTTGTGTTCACACAGTGTCTCAGACTCAGACTAAACTCACAGATCTAAACTTAACTCTAACATCACAAAACTCACAGTCTAAAGAGTCTGAACTTAACTCTACACTGCAAAAAAAGAAATGTAACTCAGATAAAATAACTTGAATGAATCATATTAATCTTAAAAATCTAATTTCAAGATGTTTTCTCTTAATCAGACCAACTCTGTCTCAGATTATGTGACTTGTTTTAAGAGATTCTCCTGATTTATCTTCTCTAGAGATAAAAACTGATTTAAGTAAATGTGTTTCTGTTTTAAGTCATAACTGTTTGAATCAAGAAAAGATTTGATTAAAAACTCTTGTCCAGAGAAGTTGAAACTATAAAACACCAGGTTAGTCACATGTTCTACTGAGATTATTGAGCTGAAATTGGACTTTTTTACCTTAAAAAAGGCTAAATTTCTGTCACTAATGTTTATAGCGTATGTTAAACACATCTAAACATATTTTATATCGTTATATTTTTTCAGTAACTGTCACAAATTCAATGTAAATATGTAAATATGTATGATTGTTTGTTTGTTAATTGTATGAATGATATTGTATTTGTTTGTAGATGTAAATTAGCTTTGTGGCTACAATCCAGTTTGCATTTGTGTATGGCGAATGTTCATTAACGTGCATTGTCCCTATCAAATAAATAAATAAATAAATAAAAATATTTTCACATTTTACAATAAAACCACTGTTCTAGAAAAACACCACCTCCATACATGACATTAAGAAAAAAGTATTAGAAATAATTTGTGTTTAACATCAGATCAAACGTCTGCAGAGTTTATCAGTCACAGATTTTATAAACTCAGAATCATCTGCATCAATCACAGATAAAAAAACATTTCAGTCGTTTTTCAAAACTATGACTTTAAAGTGATGATAGAAGTAAAACATTTCTCATGTTTGAGACGATATAAAGTAATTAAAAGTATTTTAAACTCACGTTTGTTCACAGTGAGAGAAGTTCCAGCTCCAAAGATCAGTTTGTTCACATTCACACAGTCACACAGGCTCAGACAAAAACACTCAGACTAAACTCAAACACTAAAACTCACTAAAAACTCACTTTAGTCCAGAAAAACAAACTACAAAAGCACAGTTTCATTCATAAAGGCTCATTTGTGTAAAAGTAAATTATTGTTCTGCTGAACCTGGTTTTGTTTCTGATTCTGCAGAATGTTGTGAAGCAACTTATTAAAACATAAAGACTCTTATACAAGATCTGTGCAGGAACAGAGACGACTTTTAAGAGTTTTAAGATCCTGCACAAACCCAATTTACACTACAACAATCAGAACGTGGAGTTTATGTAGAAAGACAAACAAAAGATTAAATTAGAACTGAACAGTGTTGTATTTAGTGATCTAAAGATGGAGAAGTTGAAAGAATATTGTGTCGGTCTTGGCGATATTGATAAAAATGAATATCTCAACACGATATTCTGTCAGTTCAACATAAACCTGTTAAAACATTTTCAAATTTGTGACCACACCAAAAAAACGACTTATGATTTGAACAGGTTCTGACTTTGTTCAATAAAATGTGTAAAGTAGTTGTTGTCCTTTTTCAAAAACAGAAGCTTTTTAATTTTGTTTTCCTATTTTCAAGTTTGTTCTATTGGTAATCTTTGTTTAAATCATTCGAAATGTTCTCAAAATATGTAAAATATGACTTATTCCAGGCACAAATTCTCTTTTTTATCTAATTTAAGTGTGTTTAATGATCAGACAAAAATCTGTCAAATACATTTTCTCTTTCTCACACGATATACTCGACATTACATTACATCTCCAAAACAACAGTCACGACAAATCTAAATTTGAATGTATTTGCACAAACACTGGAGCTGAGACAAAACCTCTGACCTCAGACTGTGGAGACTCTGCAGAGGCTTAAAACACAAACAAGACAGAAAAGTGGAAGAAGAACTAAATGTAAGGCCCAGGGGCAAAACTCGGCCCTCAAACAGACTTAACTTGACCCACAAAGAAGTGCTGAGGTTTGTCGTCTGTCTGATCACATTTTAAGTTGAAAATATGGTAATAAAACACAAACTAATCATGATCTTGTTGCAAATAAACTCAGGTTTGTTCCTCAGCGCTGCAGAATCATTTAAATTGTGTCTTCTAGAAAAAGTTGTGTTAAATTTAACCTGTTGAGATAAAAAGTTTGAGCACTAAAGACTAAAATTAGAAAGAACAAACATTATTAAAGCCACAGTTTGAAGAGTTTGTTTTATGGTTGATTATACGGCTAAAGTTCTTTTTTATTTTGTGATAAAAGGTTTAGACAAACTTCGTTAATCTAAAGCACAGACGTTGTTCACACATTTAGAGTAAACTCAGGTTAAAAGAGAAGAATAAGTTTGTGTTTGACTCACAGTTTGAGACTCTGACGACACTTCCAGCTCCAAAGATCAGTTTGTTCACGTTTCCAGACTCACAGTGACTCAGAGCAGAACAAAAACTCTGCTCCAGCTTTTATACAAACAACCAGACACTTTTATATTTAATGTTCTGTTCTTAGACGAGTTTACAGAAGTCACTGCTTTGGAAAACTCACACAAACCTCAAGTCCAAGTCATTAAAACACTAAAACTCTGTGTTTTTTTTATGAAAGAGAAATGACTTTTATGTTTCTCAGTCTGAGTTTTTCTGAGGCTGAAGAAAAGAGATTTAAACAGGAATAAAAGGAAATTAACGTTCAATTGTCTTAGGATCAGGGCTGGACGATACTGAAAATAGTTACTTGTCGCATCTGTGACGATATTTGGACGATATTCTGAGAGTTCAACATAAATGTGTTTTTAATTGTTTTACTGGAGGTTTTAATGATCAGATAAATGTGAAAAATGTGTCTGAATAATCACAACAATACAGCAATCTCGTCTTTAAAATAAAAAAGTGGCTGAAATAATGAGTATTTAACAGGTTTTGAATAGATTCTGAATAGTAAGATCTACAATCTAACAAGAATAAAACACCTCCTTTTACTTAAAACCAGAAAAATACACTTAAACTGCTTCAGTACTTACAATAGGAAGTAAAAAAAACGTCAGAATCTTCTCAGATTGTGATGATTTTACCAAATTTAAATAAATTCTGCTGATTCTAAACTTGCCTTGTTTATTTGAAAGTCTACAGCAGCGTTTCAATATTTGTGTTTTCAAATCAAATCAAATCAAATCTATTTATTTTTGTACAGCCCAAATCACAACAGTCGTCTCGGAGGACTTCCCAAGATTATTGATTTAGCAAACATGAATAGTAGGAAATTATTATAATGATGTTCAATAATGTAACAGTAACGATATTATGTAAATACTGCAAAAAAGTCAAATGTAACTCAGATAAAATGACTTGAATTAAACATATTCATCTTAAAAGACTCATTTCAGATGTTTTCATTAATCAGCCCAAGTCTGACTCAGATTATTTGATTATTTGTTTTAAGAGATTCTCCTGGTTTATCTTCTCTATAGATAAACACTTATTTAAGTAAATGTGTTTCTGCTTTAAGTCAGAATTATTTGAATCAAGAAAAGATTTGATTAAAAATCGTGTCCAGAGAAGTTGAAACTAAAACCACAGGTTAGTCACATGTTCTACTGACCTGAGATTATTGCACTGAAATCAGACATTTTACCTCAAAATAAGCTAAATGTTTTTAAAAGGTTTTTTGCTGTAAAACTCGAGGTTGTAATAAAAATGTGTTTGACTCACAGTTTGAGACTCTGACGACAGTTCCAGATCCAAAGATCAGTTTGTCCAAACCTCCAGACACACTTCAGCTCAGAGCACAACAAAAACTACAAGAACTACAAGAACTACAAAAACTATAAAAACTTTAAAAACTTTAAAAACTATAAAAACTACAAGAACTACAAGAACTACGACTCAGAGCACAACAAAAACTACAAGAACTACAAGAACTACGACTCAGAGCACAACGAAAACTACGACTCAGACTCAGAGCAGAACAAAAACTACAAGAACTACAAAAACTACAAAAACTACAACTCAGAGCAGAACAAAAACTATAAAAACTTTAAAAACTATAAAAACTACGACTCATGGTTCCCACTTGTAAAAATGCGCTGGAGCCACTCGAACTGGTAAATCCCACTTGTGAACTGGGACCTGGTCGAGGAAGTCCCACTTCACATACGAGCTCAACAATCACTACAATAAATTTATTTGAGGGGTTTAACTGACGCAAAAACAATGTAAACATTGATTACAGGTTATTTACCGTTACTTTTGTTTAGCCTAAAGGTTAGCATTAGCCATAATGTTTACATAAGAGTTGATTACGTTGGAACGCTTTGAACTAGGAACTGGTATTTTTCAAGTGGGGAATATCCCAGTTCCCAGTTGCCTGGAACGCAGCATTAGAGCAGAACAAAACTACAAAAACTACAACTCAGACCAAAGACTCAAGACAAAGTACAACTTAATATTATCATGTCTGACTATTTTAGAATCATCTCATATTTACCGGCGTCATTTAAACTGAGACATTTCCACAATCAGAGAACTCCAGAAATCAGATTATCAACTTGTCAGGTTCACAACATTTTTGCTCATGTTTGGTTTGTTTAAAGAAGAATTACATCTAACTCAAAGGTTTGTAACGATGAAAAAAACTCAATTCAAACAGAGTTAAGTATCTACGGATGAGACTTGAGTTTAAGTTAAAAAGCAGACAGACTGAATTTACTCACGTGTTTGAACAGTGAGTCTGGTTCCAGCTCCAAACACAAGTTTCCAGGTCCCAGTGTTCACACCGTCACACACACCGAAGCAAAAACACTCCTGCTTTATTACAATAGGCCTAAGTTTATAATAGGACACAGAAACATCACCGTAAACAGTTATAATGACAAATGTAAAGAATAAATGAACAATCCATCTACAGACCAAATGTTCTTCTACTTTAACACATTTCTGTTTAACACTGAGCAGCGTCAGAAAACTTTTAAAATACAACTTTACAAACCACTGGAGTCTTTTTATTATAAACCAAAGTATTATCGAAGCTTAAACAAGACAAGCTGCAAAATAAACTGAACAATCACAAACTAAGTTCAGTCTTTTACATGAACAAAATGTGCTTTTTCAGCAAAATCTCAAATTCTTTCATGATCAAACCACTAGACCTGGGCGATCTGGGAAAAATATAATCACCATCTGGATTTTCGATTCGATTTTGTTTAACCTTTTCAAAAACAAATGAAAAATGACATTCATGAACATAAACTAAACAACTTTTAATATGTCCATTTGTTCGATTTTTTGAAACTTACATCAATATCTGCCTCTGCTCTGTTTAACTTTTGCTGCAAACTACACATTTTTATTGACAAAAGATTGGTTTTCGATCTTTTGATTCAAAACCCACAAACAAATAACTGACGATTTGTTTCTATTCGATCTCGATGTTTCGATGAATGGCCCAGCCCTGTAAACAATTTGTAAATGATTCAATCAGATAAATAACTTAGCTTAGTCGCAAAAACACAAACATCAGAAAAAGGCTGTTTAAAGTACCTTTCATCATTGGCATTAAAATAAAAAGTTAGAAAATTAATTTGAACTCTGGGTTCAGGGAAACTGTGAAAATCTGACTCGATCTAACATTTGTAACAATAAATCACTGAAACATCTCCAAAACTGTAGCAGGTGGACAATCTTCAATGCAACAACCGAATAATTACAACTAATTTCACTTTTTTCAAGCTACATTCCACTCAACAAACACATTTACTATAAGTTAATATTAGTAATCACGACATTCGAGACATAATCATGATTGAAAGTGAAATCCGATTAGCTGCACAGGTAGAATAATAATATTTTAACTCACGAGTGTGAACGGAGAGTCTGGTTCCAGCTCCAAACAGAAGCTTCCAGTTGTTGTTGTTCACAGAGTGTCACAAACTCAGACAAAAACTACTCTAACAGCTTGGCTGATAAAGTAAATATTCTGATCATTTATTGTCACATCTCGATTACGATATTCTGACGATATTTTGTCAAACCAACAAGAAAAGGCTCAAGCAAGTTTTTAAATGTTTATTTGAAGAGTAACGATCAAACTAATGAGGCTGCAGTCGAGTTTCAAACATCTGAGCTAAACTGCATCACAACAACACAGGCTTTTATTTTAAAGAACTTGTAAAGAAAAAAATCAACAAAGGCCTAAATAATTTACTCCTGCTGTGAGTTTAACAAAGCCAAGACAAGACCGGGTCCAAGACCAAGGCCTGGATCAGTGACTCTTAACCTTAGAGCAGCTCCTCAAAGGCCACAGAATCAGTAAAATACAATAAATTTAACATGAGATAGTCTTCAGAATACTTTACACATGAATATTCAGGCCTCGAGGTCAAAAACCGAAATGATCATCAGGCCTCGATAAGACCAGGACCAAGACAAGACCGAGCATAAAAGTGCAATGAAAAAGTGGTCTCGGTCTTAGGAACAAGTTGTGATAAGGGAGTAAAAAACAGCAGCTTGATAATCGGCCAGCAGAACTTTTGTAATAAAAGTGACACTTGTAACTTTTCTGGAAGCCAACAATCATCTATAATCCCATTTGAAAGTTAAAATAGCACTTTAACAACAGATAAGCTGTATGCCAAAATAAATAAACACGTTTCTATAGAAGCAGAAGGAGGCCAAGTTCCAAAAAATGCAATCCCTAAAAGAAAACCTGCTTTTTAAAGATGTTTTTGGTCCTGCTAAAGTATCCAAAGTAAAGAAAGATGCTTTTGTTCGTTTTAGGAGTCAAACGTACTAAATCATTTGTCTTAAGACGGTCTCAGCACTATAACCGGATTTAATAACGACTTTTAGACATGAAATAATAAACTGATAGAATTTTGTAAATCAAACCTGAAAAATTGCCTAAAAGTCACCTTTTATAAACCAAAAGTCACTTTAAAGAAGCAGACTGGGCAACTCTGAGAGAAGTAAGCTGGAAAAATAGTCAAACAGAGGGAATAAACAGAAATGTAAATCATCATTTTTATCTCGATACGACCCAGACCTGTTTTTTTTTTTTTTTTTTTTTTGTTGATTTAATGAAGGGACAATGCAGTATCAAGGAACAGAGCATGGGAAACAAATCCCACACCTGTAAATATGCAGCCAGTGCTAATTTTCACCTTTGTCCCTTGCTGGAAAAAGAAAAACCCAGCCACATCACAGCTTATAAGCCGTCACTTTTCAAAACACTTCAGCTCCTTTAGATGTTTCTGATCAAAGAATCGACTCTTCTCTGGATAAAACACTTTAGACAAACATATCGACGAGGTTTAAAAACAGTTTAACTCACTTTTATGAACAGTCAGTCTGGTTCCAGCTGCAAAAGTCAGTTTCCTCGAACCGTCATTCACACAGTGTCACAGAGCAAAGCAAAAAGTAATCTACAAGTATTCTAACTTTTAACTGATCAACCCACGAGTCTTCACAGCTTCAGACTTTTACTCATCAAACTGGTTTAAAGTATTTTTATTAAACTCTGACGTATTGACCCAGAGCTGATCAGTCTTCGGTTTCTCAAAAGTCTATTATTCCAACTTCAAACTGACTCTAAGCTTAACATGCGACTTGATCTGGGCGATAATATCGAATTTTAAAGAATATTGTGATGGTTGTTTTGAAAGATTTGCATGAATGGAATATCACGGTTATCATTTAGGGATGCACCGATCCAGCTTTTTCACTTCCGATACCGATTCCGATATTTTGGCTTTAAGTATCTGTCGATACCCGATATCAACCGATACTAGTTGTAACAACAGAAATACCTTATTTTTCTTTTTCAAAACACAAGTCATTTGGTCATATAGTGTTATGTAACTGTTATTTATAGTGCAAGTCGCAACTTAACAACTTAATCTGAATAAAATGTCAATCATTATGAGATGTTTTGGATCAACACCAGCCTGTAAATGAATCTCATTGTGTCCAATTAAAGGCACAACAACGATATCGACTGAACCGATATCATAGAGCCGATACCCGATCCAGCAAAATTCCCTGGATCGGCACCGATATCCGATCCAGGTATCGAATCGGTGCATCCCTATTATCATTTATAGTGAAACAAAAAAGCTTCAAAAATACTGCCTCACAAAGGAAAAACAGTTAAACTGAGAAAAAGATAAAGCTCAGACACTGTCCTGAGTTTGTCAGAATTACACACGAATATTTGTGTTTATATGAAACCTAATGAAAGGGTTAATACTGAGCAGTTAACCCTCTACCGCATAGTGTTGCTTTTAGGCAACAAACCACTTTTTTGGCTTGGACACTGGCCCTTTAAGTTTTTTTTTATTTTTGTTTTTTATAATGTTAGCAGACATGTTTCTGTCCAATAAAATCAGAGGCTGAAGTGGCTGTGCACATTTGACTGAGTCTGAAGCAGTCATTTCTGGAAGCAAAGTCACATGTGACACAGTGCTAGGTAACGGTAAGATAAATAACACTTTCTCTGGGTTAAATTGGAATAATTTGATTAAAAAAAATATTATAATGTCCAGAAATATGTCAAGATGCACATTTGATTGTTTACATATAATTTTACTTGTATGTTTATGCTAATACTGTGTTTTAGGTATGTTGCCCTAGGGCAACATCATGCAGATGTAGCACTTTTGTTGGGAAAAATAGTGCTAAAGAAGAGATGTGTTGGAGTGAATAATGAGTATTATTGCTTGTAGGAAATGGACATAAAAACATTTTATGGGTTCAAGAATGAACATGGTAGGGAAGTTCCATCCGACAGTGAAGACAGTGAGCTTGAGGACGAGAGTGATAGTGGAGAAGAGTGGCTCCCTGAATCAGGTTTGACACTCAGTGTAGGTCAGGGGTCAGTCAGGGTTCTGTAAGATGTGTGTTGGTGTGTGTGTGTGTTGGGATGAAAATGAGGATTAGGATGAAGTGTTTGAACCAGAGGAAGACAATGGCTGGAGAACACCCATAATGCCAACTTCCCGACTATCCTGAATGGCAAGGAAGCCTTCTGAGATCAGAAGATTACTTCAAGATGTTTTTTTCAGACAATATCCTGTCAGTGATCACAGAGCAGTCAAACCTGTATGCTATACAGTGCAACCCAAGCAGGCCTTTAAACCTCAGCACTAAAGAACTTGAACAGTTTGTCTACATAAGTGATTCTTTACCATAGGGCCGGGGCCCAAAGTTGGGCCGCGAGCACCTCTTTGAGGGCCACAAAAGCAGTAAAGTACAATACATTTAATAGGAGATTGGGCCCCAGGTTACTTTCTACATGAATATTTGGGCCTCGGGGTCAAAAAGGTTAAGAACCCCTGGTCTACATGTCACTGTTTGGGTTACCAGCCACTCGGATGTTTTGGTCCAAGGCCTCTCGGGTGCATCAAGTAGCTGATACCATGAGTCTGAACAGATGGGAGGCCATCAAGAAAGCTCTCCACTTCAATGACAATGAGGCAATACCAGCAGGAAGTCCAGATCCACTTTACAAAATCTGACCACTGGTAGACCATCTTATTTCAAAATTGCAATCCATCCCAATGAGTGAGAAGCTGGCTGTGGATGAACAGATAGTTCCCTCAAGGGAAAGAATAAGAACAAGCAATCTACCAGCCAAACCTAAGAAATGGGGATACAAAATACTCATTTTAGCCAGCTCTAAAGGTATTCCACATAACTTTGAGATCTACACAGGGCGAATAGTGCAACTCCCTGAGCTGGTAGATATAGGTGCAAGTAGGAACATCGTTTCTCCTAAATTAGCTCTTTTTTAGGTAAATTGGGTATTATGTTGAATAAAACCTTTTCTGATACATTTTTAGATTATTTTCTCCTATTCCATTCAGTATTGAAAACCTTGGTGTTTTAGTACCCTCATCGCACACTGTTGCCCTGAGGCAACAAACCCAGATTTTGTGGGGGGGCGTGGGGGGGTCAAATGTTATAATTGATATAATGTCAGGGACCCACAAGCTCTCAAAAAGTATCTTGAAATATTTTTTTCCTCCTAAAATAAAAAGTCATGCAGTAGAGGGTTAACAACAAAATACTTAAAAACAGTAAATGAGGTCCATTTAGTGAGATTTTTCATATATATAAATGTGTATATAATAGGTGTTAATAAAGTGTGAAAATTTTAGTTTGCAATATTTTCTATTTTTAAATTAGACATAAAAACATTTTGGAGTATCTGTGAGTTGAAAACATGATTTCAAACACAGTTACTGGAAGATTTCTCAAAACAGAGCAGACTTGAGCCATAAGACTTTCACAGGAAATAAACAGACAATATGAAACTGTTTTTGGTCATGACTTAACTTTAACAAATGCACAGTTACTGCGTTTTCCCTTTGTTTGGCAGAATAGTTGTTTAAAGCTAAAAATAAAATGATTGTAACAGTTCAAACTAGTGTAGAAGGTGATATTTGAGTCAATTAATCACCGATTGTTCTTGTAGTTGCCACAGAAACACTGGTCTAAAAACAACCAGGATCAAAAAAACACTTAAGTATTCTTTGTATTCTGATACATTAGGAAACTATAGTCCGTCTTTGTTAGAAAAAATCAAAAGTTTAGTTCAGAGACACTTCATCATTCACAAAAACACAAAAACACAAGATTCTACAGTCGATGAATCAAATTTGTGGATTAAAACAAGACTAAACCAGGTTTACATGAAGGTTTAAAGTAAAATCTAACTTCAGCTGATGTTAAAGTTATTTTATTATAATATTTAAGACTCACGTGTTTTGAACAAAGAGCCTGGTTCCTGCTGCAAATCTGAACTTCTCTCCGTAGTTATTCACACAGTCACACACTCGACTGCAAAAACTATTACAACTGTAAAAACTATTACAACTGTAAAAACTATTACAATGTAAAAACTATTACAACTGTAAAAACTATTACAACTGTAAAAACTATTACAACTGTAAAAACTATTACAACTGTGAAAGCTATTACAACTGTAAAACTATTACGACTGTGAAAACTATTACGACTGTGAAAGCTACAGTATAATTATTGTAAAGCCTACTACAAGGACAATGAATTTCAAGACAAGTTAAAGTTGCTTGATTTGAGGATTTAAACTTAATTTCAAGCATTTGGACTAAGTTAACCTTGATTTATTACAGAGACAGAGATAATTTCCTTGTTTTAAAGTGTTTTGAACTGATTTCAATACAATTCTTATTTCAAGCAATTTTTGTTCTTATTTTAAGTCAAATTCTCTTTTAACCAGTTAAATTTCTTGAAACCAGTGAAATATTCTACATTACATAAGCAATTAAATCTTAACCAGTTAAAACAGCTCAAATCTAAGTCATTTTAAGCAAGTCTAGGATTTATAGTTTTTTGCAGTGCGCATTATTCCAACAAATGTAGAATTTTTGCAAAAGCTTTTAAGCGTTGTTTCAAGTTTTGTACAATTACTTTTCCACTTTTCATTGATTATTTTCCATTAAAAAAATCCAAAATGACAAAGAATATTTTACTTTAACAAAGGCATGAAACTGCTGCATTTATTCATCTTAAGTTTTGCAATTTTTGAACCTTCAGGAGTCCTGTTTTTTTATTTAATTTGTGATTTTAGATTGCAGCACACAAACCATAGTACACACATTAAATAAAACAGCTAATTAATTATCTGCCTTGAATATTCGACTGAAGTCAATATTTAATAATAATTAATCTGTTTTACTCACATTTCTGAACAAAAAGTCTGGTTCCAGATCCAAAGAAAAGTTTGTTCACCCCCACCAGAATTCACACAACGAGAAACTCCACAACAAAAACAGACCTGGACTAGACCTGACTAAAGCAGGTCTAAACAGGACTAAACAGGTCTAAACCAGGTCTAAACCAGCCCTGAGTCATGGAGGAGTCTGAGGGTCTGAGGAGAGAGATAAACCAGGTTAAAACCAGGTCTAAACCAGGTCTAAACCAGGTCTAAAACCAGGACCAAACCAGCCTGGAGTAATGGAGAGTCTGAGGGTCTGAGGAGAGAGAAACCAGGTTAAAACCAGGTCTAAACCAGGTCTAAAACCAGGACTAAACCAGGTCTAAACCAGGACTAAACCAGGTCTAAACCAGGACTAAACCAGGTCTAAACCAGGACTAAACCAGGTCTAAACCAGTCCGGAGTCATGCAGGAGTCTGAGGGTCTGAGGAGAGAGAAACCAGGTTAAAACCAGGTCTAGACCAGGACTAAACCAGCCTGGAGTCGTGCAGGAGTCTGAGGGTTTGGGGAGAGAGAAAACAGGGTTAGAACCAGGTCTAAACCAGGTCTAAACCAGGTCTAAACCAGGACTAAACCAGGTCTAAACCAGGACTAAACCAGGTCTAAACCAGGACTAAACCAGGCCTGTATCCGGACTGTAGTCTCACCTCCAGGATGCTCCGTCCGTACAGTTTGATGCAGGACAGGTCCAGACCTTGGCTTTTTTTAGGATTACAGTATTTCTTCAGATACATTTCCTTCGGCTTCACCTGAAACACAAACACAACACTTTTAGTCGCCTGCACACTAGAGGAGTTTAAGATCTTTAGTGATGTTTAGACTTTAGTCAGCGAGTGGCCGAACAGTGTGTGTGTCACGTGATCCAGCGCAGAGTTTCTTTTATAAAAGTCAAACAACAACAACAACGATGATGATTAAAGCAGGTTTATAAAGGAGCTGTTCCACTCACAAAGACTTGTAAAAGTCATGTTGTATCGTCTAGTAAAGGTGCTTCTTACATCGTTTCAGGAACAGAAGGCTTTACAGATGTGTTTCAGGACTTGTACTCAGAGCCAGATCTAACCTTTTGGGGGACCTAAGCAAAAGTCAGCTTCGGGGGCCCTTCAGTCTTTTCTACGAAGCTTAATCAGTCGAGCAAGCGAAAGCAGCGTTTAAACTAGGGATGGGCGATATATGCGTATTGATATCGGTTGGTTTTGGCGAGTATGCACGATAATTTGAGATGAGTTCGGTCATCGGGTAGCGGGATAGCGAATTCGCACGGTGACGAACGATAATGATCCGTCTGGACACGCCGACTATTTGTGATATCAGGCGGGTATCTCCACGTCTCTCTGGTCGCACATCACTACCCTTATATACTCCATTCAACGAGCCTCAATTCTGCACCGTAGAAAGGTTCATTCTTTGTCAAGTCTTGAGGGCCAGAACTAAAGAAAAAGCAAACGCTAGTCGCTCATGACAGCAACTAAGGTTCTACACATATATGTCGTCCTATATCATGACTTTGGCTACATAGAAGTAATCTTTTCGCAAGACTACATTATAACATTTTGTCTTCGCATAAGGTTGGTGCTTAATCATTACGTGAGCGTAGTGCCTGTGCATTTTAAAAGCAGAACCAAGGCAACTTCAGAGAGGTCAGTACGAGCTCCCACCCGACAACATCACAAGTCCTCTGACTTTCTGCAAGCCTTCGAAGCAGTCGAGAACCGGGAGTCACCGAGCATCAGACAACGGTTTATTTTTCCTCTTGTGTTGTCCAAATCTTCTCTGTATTGGTGAGATCGACCTTTATTTCACTAACTGGAGCCATTGTGATAGAATTCTCCAACATAATGATCGCCAAGAACGTGGGAGGAGAAAGATAGTATCTCTGAAAAAACATTATATTTTACTCTCGACACTCTGATAAAGAAATGTTATAAAACTAAAAAGAAGCGTGTGTGTGTACTCACATGAAGAGCTGGTCCAGAGAGTATAAGAGATAGGGCAGTGGGCTCGGTTTCTGTCCAAGCATTGTGGTGGCACGCATGAGACGCAGTAGACTTGTTGTTGGCTATAGAAATGTGATGAAAGTAACGACTTACTTGTAACGAGCGCATACAATCCTGAGCCATGAAAGACTAAACTAGAAAGGGAGCAATGTTACCCACAACGCCATAGTAATGTCCCTTTACTAGATATGGGTATTTGTAAGGATAGAGCTCACATCCACTGCGCTGAGACTCAATTTTGAGAGCAGTTTTTAACCTGAAGGAAACATATCGTATCGCCAGATGAGCAGAGGGCCACAGTTTTAACTTTGCGGTTACTCCACCTGGGTTTAGCCACTCCGGTGCGCCTAGAAGAAGTATCTCCTTCCTATGTGCAGCCACCTATCCCTTAGTTCTGTACTAATTCGAGGACCTCCTTGTTCTACTTTTTTCATTAGCTCGTTCTTTATAGAGACATACTAACACGAAGCAGACGAAGAGAAAAAATCTCGATCTCGCAGCTAATGAGGACGATCGAGTAGAGAGCTCTCAATTCCTACTCAAAGGAAATAAGACAAAACGTTCTCAGAGATAGACGATGATGATTATCTCGAGGAGACGAGGCATGTAGGTCCTAGAGGGCACACATACTCCCTAGGTGGGATCTGTGTTTGGAATAGGGACAGATTCGAGAGTTACTGTCACAGTGGCTGTACTCATCGTGGAGACTTTGACTATCTTCACACGAGTCCGTCTCGGGAGAAAAGGTGGGAATAGTGGTTAGTGAGATACTTGAGCTGTTTTGGCGATGAGGGTCCGACCCTTATTTGTGCTAAATCCACATACACAGCAACAGGCACTCTGGGTAGCTAGGATCGGTTGGTCATGCACCCGTAATGTTCAAGCGCACACGCTCTATCTTTCCCATTCACAAAGATGGATCTGATACAGCTTCTGCTTAAACACCTTCATACCACATCGTCCAAAGGCAGCAGCAGGTAACGAACACGAATCACATACACGTAGGAGCAGGCACCCTCCTTTAGATATCTAGCTTCGAAAGTGGAGACTCGGCGCATAGGGTATGCCATAGACACGCTGTCTAACACCCGCCAGACAACGACACGCGAGCCTGGTTTGGACAATGGCCATAATCGGGAGGCGCTCTCGTTCGCTGTGAATGGTTTCCGACTCGGTTGACCATACTGTGCTCTTGTGAAAGATTCCGGATCCAAAAATATCGGACCATCGCATGATTACTACTCTGTGACAGGTGCTCCCGGAGGTTGTCAGCGTATTTTAAGACATAAAAGAATCAAATCATATGTATATGTTTGTGTGGACAGTAATTTGACGTCATTAAGACGTAAACACTAATACCTCAGAATCAACAACTGATTTTTTGCACTGTACTCACGAACTGGGTGTATGGGGCATGCAAAATCGTTAATTACTACTGTTTCCAGGCCGTTTTTTTGGACATCTTTGTGACAAACTTGCTCTATTTTGGAGTTATTTTGTGCAAACGCGACTGTAATGACAGATGGACAAACTCTTGTCCATGCATTTCTTTCACGTTTCACAGGACTGACGTCACAGTGCGTATATCTGACGCCGGCAGAGAGCCGCCCAGCATGGTTTATCTTAAACTCCTCCTCTGACATCGCTGATGTGGCGCATTGAAAACAGATCACTCGCTGTGTAATGACACAGCCGTCCATTTGGCTGCAGTTTGTTGAGCGCAGCTAGATGCGTCTGTGTCCCAGACCACTAGATTCAACGGATCAGCTGGTGGTCGAAACTCGTGCCTGGTGATTTATAATGCATTTTCGGTTTTGCAGTATGTAGAATGAAAATACTCACCATCACTTACAGAGCTCTGTGCTTTATGTACGATCGTAATAGCTAAAGGATTGTTCATACGGTTATTCTTGGAGGATAGCACGCTCCACACTAACTTTAGCTTTTCGAACAGGGCAAACTGAGGCTTTGTGACCAGTCCCTGTTGGAAAGTAAAACCAAAATGCTCCTTACAGGTCCTCGTTGGTTGGGGACAGAGCCTGCTGATACCTGGTGGCCCTAGTTACGTCACGTCTGGCGAATTGAAGGTGGAGCTGTTGCTCTGCGATGGGATGCGTTGGTTGACCGGGCAGGCAGATCCCCTTTGACGAGCGTTGAGGTACTGAGCCAATTGCAGCGGTGAGTGCATTCCAGCGGGCTGTGTTCCTTCACCCAGGTCCTGACCCCACCGATTTGCACAAACAAACTATAAAAAAATCTTAGTGGCAAGTAAGCAAAGACTTGGTGCTGTTGCTGTACAGTTTCCTCTGCTGCAAATCTCACGTCAGGACCAGGACCGCTCCGACACAAAACTCACATTTACCAAGCTCACTGTTCATATTTGGTGCTGTCAATCAATGTCTGTTCACACCCACTGGGCGTCTCTTCAAAGGCCTCCGGGCATCTCCCACTTTTGCGAGTCTGTTGAGGTTCATTTGTGGGCGGAGTTAGTCTCTGATCGCGTGTTTAGCCGAACTTTAATGTCATTGCACCTCTCCTCAAGTTTCACTTGGTGTCAGTGTTTCCAAGTGGGGCCCCAGCCCTGTCCCTCTCCCTGTGAGCTCCGCCTCTGTTCCCGCTTCACGCTGACGCTGGAACAGCTGATGAGCTGCATCATCGCTGGACTTTTTGGACAGAAATACTGAGATCTGAAACTTTTTTGGGACAAACAGCCTCATGTTTTATGTGGCTTTTGAAAAAATTCAACACAAATGCGCAAAAATTTGCTGTATTTCGTGGTCATTTTTGCCCAACACTGTCGTGTCTCAAAAACAGAAGAGGGGAGGGTCCATCACTTTTAAGCTTGTATGATTGGTCAAACAGGGTTTATGTTCAGCCCAAAACCAGAGGGTGAAGCCAACATTCCTGAGGACTGATGGACTGACATAAACTCCAAAAACTATCAGCGCTCAGACGGACTGAGGCGGGGCCCTCCGTAGTAGTCGCGTAGAGGAAGGTTCGGTTCTGCTTGTACCTTACAGATGTGTTTCAGGACTCGTACCTTACAGATGTGTTTCAGACTTGTTTCAGGACTCGTTTCAGACTTGTTTCAGGACTCGTACCTTACAGATGTGTTTCAGGAACTCGTACCTTACAGATGTGTTTCAGGACTCGTACCTTACAGATGTGTTTCAGGACTCGTACCTTACAGATGTGGTCTCGTAAAGATCCTCTCTCGCTGAACGGTCGGATGAGCAGAGCCGAAGATTCACTGACGCTGGAGAAAACCAACGGAACCACTAAAGAACTCTGAGACAACAAAACAACAGGTTTAATCCAGGTTCTGTGAGTCTGATGCCCTCCACAGAGTCAGATGCCCTCCCACAGAGTCAGATGCCCTCCCACAGCGTCAGATGCCCTCCCACAGCGTCAGATGCCCTCCCACGGTGTTCGTACCGAGAGACTAGAGAGCAGCTTTATAGCCGACTGAAGATCTTTGTCTGAGAGAAACTTGTCTGGACCTAAATCCACCTGAAACACAAACAAATTATATTTAAATATGTTCAATAACCAGGACTAAAGCAAGACAGGACTAAAGCAAAAAACAGGACTAAAGCAGGGACTAAAACAGGACTAAAACAGGACTTAAAGCAGGATAAAGCAGGACTAAAACAGGACTAAAACAGGACTAAAACAGGACTAAAGCAGGACTAAAGCAGGACTAAAGCAGACTAAAAACAGACTAAAACAGGACTAAAGCAGGACTAAAACAGGACTAAAGCAGGACTAAAGCAGGACTAAGCAGGACTAAAACAGGACTAAAGCAAGACTAAAGCAGGACTAAAGCAGGACTAAAGCAGGACTAAAGCAGGACTAAAGCAGGACTAAAACAGGACTAAAACAGGACTAAAACAGGTCTAAAGCAGGTCTAAAGCAGGACTAAACAAACTAAAACAGAACTAAACCTGGACTAAAACAACCAGGACTAAAAACAGGACTAAAACAGGACAAAGCAGACTAAAACAGGACTAAAAACAAAAAAAAAACAGGACTAAACACTACGGACTAAAACAGGACTAAACAGGACTAAAACAGGACTAAAGCAGGACTAAAACAGGACTAAAACAGACTAAAGCAGGACTAAAACAGATAAAGCAGGACTAAACGGACTAAAACAGGACTAAACAGGACTAAAACAGGACTAAACAGGACTAAAACAGGACTAAAAGCAGGGACTAAAACAGGACTAAAGCAGGACTAAAACAGACTAAAGCAGACTAAAGCAGGACTGACTAAAAACAGGACTAAAACAGGACTAAAACAGGACTAAAACCAAGACTAAAAACAGGACTAAAACAAGACTAAAAGCAGGACTAAAACAGGACTAAAGCAGACTAAAGCAGGACTAAAACAGGACTAAAACAGGACTAAAACAGGACTAAAACAAGACTAAAACAGGACTAAAACAAGACTAAAGCAGGACTAAAGCAGGACTAAAGCAGGACTAAAACAGGACTAAAGCAGGACTAAAACAAGACTAAAACAGGACTAAAACAGGACTAAAACAGGACTAAAACAGGACTAAAACAGGACTAAAACAGGACTAAAGCAGGACTAAAACAAGACTAAAACAGGACTAAAACAGGACTAAAACAGGACTAAAACAGGACTAAAACAGGACTAAAACAGGTCTAAAGCAGGACTTACCCAGCTGAGTAAATATCTCTCTTTGGGCTGTTCTTTGTTTTTGACCATAAAGTATTTCTTCCTGATCCTCCAGCCTGAAACAAATAAAAGCATTTTCAGATTTCTTCATTAATGACACATGTAAATCTGTATAATAAAAGTTAATAATAAAATAAAAGTTCATAAAGGTTTGTAGAATAATGGTGACTCTTACCCATGTCTCTGAGCGGCTCCTGAACTTCCCATTTGGGGTCAGACCTGAAGAACATGGAGACCTGCTGCAGCGCGATCTCTGACAAACAAACAAACAAACAAACAACAACATGAATAAGGTAAACAACCCTGAAGGAGATACAACATTTACAGAAAAACAGCAGGACTTTCTAGGCACAGAGGCTTATAACATCTTTAGTTTTTGAACTCAAAGGTCCTACTCATTCAAATACACTAATCAAAAATATAAAGCCAACACTTCAGCAGACCCGGAGCCTTTTATTGTGGCTAACCTGAACATTTTGAAGTGTTTAAATTAATAGAGGAGACTACCATCACCTGCCTATAACTGGTGTAGTTATCGTTAGTTGTCACTCCCTTCCTGCTCCATCTCTTCTTTCCCTCTTCCTCTCTCTGTTCCCTCTCTCTTCCTTTCTCTTTCCACTCTTTTCTTCCTCCTCTTTGTCTTCTCCCTCCCAGTCTCCCCCCCCCCCCCATCTCTTCATTTTCAGGTCACAGACTCGTACCTTTTCTCTCACGTTTCTTCTCTCTCTCCTTCTCTATCTCTCTCTCTCTGTGTAAACCCTCCTCCTGCTTCATCTCTTCTTTCCCTCTTTCCCTTTCCTTTCTTTTCCTCTTCTTTCTCTTCTCACTCCCAGTCTTCTCTTCCTCTTTCTTATCTCACTCCTGTTCTCTTTACTACCTTCCACCCTCTCTTTTCTTCTTTCTTTCTCCCCCTCTATCTTCTTGCTCTCTCTATTTCTCTCTTCAATGTCAGGTCACAGACTCTTAACTCACTCTCACGTTTCTTCTTTCTCTCTCTCTGCTCCTCCATCTCTTCTTTCTCTCTTCCTCTTTCTGTTCCCTCTCTCTTCTTTTCTCTTTCCAACTCCTCCCAGTCTTTTACACTCCCTTCACCCTCTTTCCTCTCTCCATCTTTCTTTCCACTTTTCTCCTTCTTCTCCCTCTCTCTTTCACCCCTTTTCTCTTTTCTCCTTCTCTTCTCAAGCTTTCTCCCAATGTCTCGTTCTTTCTCCTTTACCCTCTGTCACTCCCTCTATTTCTTCTTTTATTTCTCTCTTTCTCTCTACCTCCTCTCACTCCCCTCCTCTCTCTCTTTAACTCCTCCCTCTCCATCTTTCTCTTTCCTGCTCCACCTCCTCTTTCTCTTCTCCCTCCCAGTCTTTCTCCTCCTCTTTCTCTCTTTCCCTCCCGCTCCTCATAGTGTTTAGGTTCGTTTCTCGATAGCCTGCTGTAGTTAGGGTTGTTAGTTGTATAATAGTTGCGTACCGCCTGTAAGTTGGTTGTTGGTTAGTAGTATGATCAGATGTTTTACCATGTAGTAGTTTTGTTGTAGTTGTATAATAGTCTTTTTTACCTGTGTAGTTGGTGTTTGTTGGTGTATAAAAGTCTGTGCTTACCTGTTGTAGTGGTGTTGTCAGTGTAATAATAGTTCGATTTACCTGCACGTAGTCGTGTCTCTGTAGCTTGTACATAATAGTTGCACTTGTTTTACCTTGTGTCAGTTTGGTTAGTAGATGTGCTATAAAAATAGCTGGTGTTTACCTGTGGTTGAGTCGGTGTGATAGTTTATTTAATAGCTCTTGTGTTTTACCTGCGTTAGTTGGTTTGTAGTTGTGATAATAGTTGTGTCTTTTACCCATGCGTGCTAGTTGGTGTTGTAGTTGTCATCAATAGTTGGTTTATCCTGTAGATTGTTGGTGTTGTAGATTGTATAAATAGTGCCGTTTACCTATGTAGTTGGTGTTGTGTAGTGTATAATATTGACGCTTTTACCTGCGTAGTGGTGTATGTAGCGTTGTATCAATAGTTTGCGAGATTTACCTCGCGTAGTTGTGTTGATATGTATTTATAAGTAAGTTGTGTTACCTGCCCGTTAAGTTGGTGTTGTAGTTGTTATAATAGAATGTGATTTACCTGCTCAGCTACTTGGTGTTTAGTCTGATATAATAAGTTGGTTTTACCTGCGTAGTTGGTTTGTAGTTTATCAATAGTGTGCGCTTTTACCCTGTGTAGTTGCTTGTGTATCTGTGATCAATAGTTTGTGTTTACCTGTGTAGTCGTGTGTAGTTGAATTATAATAGTATTCATTTACCTGGTATGTCGGATGTGTTTCTATTGTTTATAATATGTTTGTGTTTACCTGCGTAGTGATGTTGTATGTTTGTAATAGTGTGTTCTTTAACCTGTTTGTAGTCGACGTGTGTGTATGTAAATAAGTTGTATTATACCTGCGTTAGTCAGTGTTGTATTTGCTATAATATTGCGGATACCTTGTGTGTTCGGTGTTGCTGTTGTAATATAGTTGTGTTTACGGACCTGTGTAGGTTGGTTTGATTGTTAGTTTGATATAACTAGTTCAGATTACCTGGTAAGTCGGGGTATGTAGCTTCTTATATAATAGTTGCATACCGTGTAGTCGGTGTTGGTAGTAGTTGTATAATAGTTTGTAGTACCTGTCAGTCAGTCGGTTTGCTAGTCTGATATAATAGTTGTGTACTGCAGTAGTCGGTGTATATATTGTAGTTGTAATAATAGTTGTGTTCTTTAACCTGGCTGTAGTTGGTATGTAATTTGACCTTGAATAGTGGATTTACCTGTAGTCGACGTGTTGCTTAGTTTAGTATAACATAGTATTGCCTTTACCTGCGTAGTTTGGTTGTATTGCTATAATAGTTCGTTACCTGCGTAGTTGTTGCTTGGTAGTTGATCATGAATAGTTGTTGTTACCTGTGTAGTTGGTGTTGTGGTTTATAATATTTGTGCTTTACCTGCGTAGTTGGTGTACTGTAGTTGTATAATAGTTGACTGTCGCGTTACCTGCCTATAGTTTGTGGTTTGTGGATAGTTGTTCGCTAGTTTGCGTTTACCTGCGTAGTTTGTGGCGTAGTTGTCGTTAGGTTAAGTGTTACCTGCGTAGTTTAAGTGGCGTGTTGTTGGGGTCAGACCTCTTGAGCGTCAGGCAGGAGCAGAGCAGAGGATGCTGGGTAATGGGTTCCAGATAAGCCTGCAGCCTCGCTGTTTCTGCTCGGCATGAACTCTCTGTCCATGTTTCCAATCAGCTTCTTCGGTGGTAGAGGCAAAGAGATCCCACACACCTGGAGGGAAAGGATTATTGATTTATGGATTGAGTCAGGGAGAGGGAGGGTTAAACCAGGACTGAACCAGATTTACCATGAGGCCGAGTTTAGTGCATCGAAGTCACTGTATTCGACGAATCACCTGCAGGAACAAAACCAGACTGTTATAGTGTGTAAATCAGGTCTAAACCAGGTCTAAACCAGGTCTAACCAGGACTTAACCGGTCTAAACCAGACTAAACAAGGTCTAACCAGACTAAAACAGGACTAAAACAGGACTTAAAGACTAAAAGGTTAACTTAAACCAGGAACCAGGACTAAAACAGACTTAACTAGGACTAAACCAGGTCTAACAGACTAAGCAGACTAAACAGGACTACTAAAAACCAGGAAGAGGACTAAAACAGACTAACTAGGACGAACAGGGCTAAACCAGGACTAAAGAGGACTAAAACAGGGAACTAAAGCAGGATAAACCAGGACTGGTCTTGATGTGGTGGGATTACCTGCCAGCTGTTCTCTGAGGACACGCCCCTTTGCACTCGAATGATGTATTCCTGAAACACAGCAAAACAAAAAACTGTTTCAAACTATGTATAATAATATTTTTTTCCGCTGTCATTGCGTCGTTTTGTTTTATTAAAATGAAAACTGAAATCATAAACTTCACGACAGAAACTTATAAAACTGTGCATAAATGTGTTTTAAAGTCTCCAAAGATTCTGTAGAAAAGGTTTAGGATCCTGTTGGGTTGATCAGTTCTTTTGAAAATCCAAATCTAAAGTCAGATTAAGATGAGGAAACACAAACACAGAATAATCTCAAACCAACAGGCATTTTCAGGTCACACACTCCAGACAAAGTCACTCTCACGTTTCCTCTCTTTCTTCTTTCTCTAATCTATCTTTCTCCTTCTCTCCCTCTGCTCCGTGTCTTCTTTCTGTTTCTTTTTATTTTGCCTCCGCTTCACTCTCTTTTCTCTCTTTTCACTCTCTCCTCTTTCTTCTCTATTTTCTCTCTCCCTCAATCTCTTTTCCAGTTTGCCCCTGCTTTGTTCTATCTCCCTTCTTTTTTTGTCTCTCCCTCTCGTTCTTCTTCCTCTTCTCCCCATCCCATTGTCTCTTCTTTCTGACCCTCTATCCAATCTTTTTTCATCTCTCTCCCCCTTTCTCTCTCTCCTCTCCCTCCATCCTTCTTTCTCTTTTAAGTCTTTTCCCCCTTCTCTTTTTCTTTTCAAGTCTTCTCTTCCTCTTTCTCTCTCATTCCCTTTTTCTTTTTACTGCCCATCCAACGTAACTCTCTTCTCTTCTCTTCCTTCTTTCTTCTCCTTCTCTCTCCCTCCTCCTCTCTTTCCACCTCTCCCTTTCTCTCTCTTCCTCTCTCTCCCATATTCTGTCCTTTCACCGCCCCTCTCCCTTTCTCTCTCTTACTCTCTTCTCCTCCTCTCCCTCCTTTACCCTCCTCTCGTTCTCTCCCCTCACTTTCTCCTCTCACTTTCTTTCCCTCTCTCTCCCTCCATCTACCCCCCTTCTCTCTCGCTCTCTCTCTCCCTTTGTCTCTTTTTCCCCCTCTTTCTTTTCTCTCTTGCTCTCCCCCCTTCCTCTGTCTCTCTCACTTCTCTCTCTCCTTTTATCTCTCCTTCTCTCTCTATTTCCTCTCTCTCCTTGTCTCTCTCTCCCCCTCTCTTCTCTCTCTCTCTCTCTCCTCTCTCTCTCTCTTCTCCCTCTCTCCTCTCCTCTTTTCTCTCTCTCTCTTTAACCATGACTCAGCACATTCGTTCTCTCACATGAGATCTCAGCTGATCCACATTAAACTCATTCTGTCGTTTACTCATCAACATCCAGTGAAAAACATCAACAAAACAAAAACTGTGACATTTTCTCATCAAAAACAAACCAAAACATAAATAAAACACATAAAGTATAAAAATCTGAAATAAAGAGAATCACTGATAAAAGACGAAACACTGAGCTCATGTGGTGGATCTATAGTTTTCTCTTTTTGTGGAAAGAGAAAGTCAAATGTGAAGCAGAATTCCAGGGAAACGGAAAGTTGAATTCCATGGAAGTGAAACTGCTCCGGGACGAGCAGCAGCAGGATCGTCAAGATCATCAGCCATAAATGTGATTATTAAACGAGGAAAAGTTCAACAACGAGAATGAAAGAAAATGACACAAGTGTAATGAAGAATCTTTAAAGTGCGTCTCCAACAACAATGTTATAAACAGACCAAAACTAGTTTAATTGTTTTCTTTTATCTTTCAAACTAAATGAATCAGTGTCATGGTTTAAAGTCACCACCACAAGGTTCCTCCAGACCCGTCAGAGCAGGACTGAGGACAAAGTCATGTGGTCAAACCAAAACAAACTTTTTAGGTCTAAACTTATTCGTCAGGTTGGAGAAAAAGGATGAGCATCATTCCAATAATCCCAAACCTACAGTGACGCTGCTCTAGATCTGAAACCTGACAGATCTAGAGATTTGTGCGGAGGAAAGATATTTATTCAAGTGATCCAAATAAAAAGTTTAAAAATCACACAATGTGATTTCCGGATTTATTTATTTATTTTAGATTCTGTTTCTCAATTGCAACTACGATGAAAAGCTTAGACCCACTGGTGATTTCAAAGTGACATCACTGTATATTTGTAATAATTACCCATATATACAGTGCGTATGAGAACACAAAACTGTTATGTGTGCTGTAACTGTTACGATGCAAACATTTCAGACTATAGGTTAGGGATGTTCATCATGTCTTCTTAAAGTGATTAAATACTCTCCACGTACAGGAGAGTTGGAAAGCTCCCTCGTCTCGATTCAAAGTGCGTGGGCCCACGCACGAGGGAGCTTTAACTCTCCTGTACGTGGAGCAGCCTCCTCCAGAGACCACCGAGCGGTGGGGGCGTGGCCAGCCCAGTGACCTTACGGGTCCGCTGGGCTGGCCACGCCTGGGAACAGCAGCTGATAAGACACGTCACCATGGCGACGTGCAACGCCTCTGACGAAGACGGAAGTGACCCGTCGAAACTAGTCAGGTAATAAACCATCTCTTAAGCCCCTTTCACACATTGAACCCGTTAAAGTACCGTGTCTTGTTTGCCGGTATGCTTCACCATTTGCCCCATTCATATATGCAAATCATCCCACAACAATACCGTGTCGTCACCGTTCACATCTGACTCTGCAACATGGAATGCTTGGGCACAAACTCGACTATAAAGCACATTTTTCACTTTTAAACTTGTTTGAAAGGCTTTTTAACATTTAATGTTATTATTATCATTTTGTTTAGATTATTTTGCAAGATGCTTGGCTAAATAATGGCTTATTATTTGCGGGGAGAAATGCAGGGATCGTATTTGGTGTGCGAATGCAGCGTACAGAGGCCCGTAGGAGGGCACCGCATAATGTTGCTGGATGGGCAGTCCTGAGACAGCGGAGGAGCCGCCAGCTCTCACTTTACCTGCCGGGGAGTGCGAGTGACCGTTGGAGTTCGTCCACACACTTGGGCACAGCGAGGATGGACTGTGGACACTGCCCAGGAGCGCAGACATCGAGCAGAACCCATTGGACCTGGATAAACACGCGCTGAACTGTGCCACACCGCGCGCACGGAAGAAGGATACGGCTCCGTATTGTCTGCACCGGGACTCGTGCGCTCGCGGAGAGAATACGGCTCCGTGCTGTCTGCACCGGGACTCGTGCGCTCGCGGAGAGAATACGGCTCCGTATTGTCTGCACCGGGACTCGTGCGCTCGCGGAGAGAATACGGCTCCGTATTGTCTGACTCGTGCGCTCGCGGAGAGGATACGGTCCGTGCTGTCTGTAGCGGGACTCGCGCGCACGAAGGGAGGATAGCCTATGGCCCGTCTTTACCGGGACTGCAATGCACAAGACGAAGGAAGCCCTGCAAGAAGCCGCACACTGCCGTGGTTTGGCGAACCAGAACCGGAGTCTGGTTTTGGGACTAGCTCTTTACGCAGGATGTCAAGACTGCATTTTAGAAAAGAGGCTTTCTGGACTTCACTCTGACCACGCATAAATTCGGTGAGTTTGCAAACGTATTTTATAGCTTTCTATTAAAATAAAAAAAGTGTTTCTTTGTGACAAGGTCAGATGATTCAAGAGTAGTGCAGGATATATCGTATCACTTTTAATCCCTCAGATTTAAGGCTAGTCTGAAGCGCAGTAGGAGCAAAGAGCCTATGTGTTTCTGGCTGTGAGTTGTTCTGTTGCCATGGTGATTGCACCGGCAGTCACATTCTGCTTTCACACATGTCAACACGGGACTAGTCCCGCGACTGTTCCCGGTAATATTACTAGGTATCGACACGGATCAAATGCCAGGACAAAATATACCGTGTCTCCGTTCTGGAGCCTTTCACACTTGACCACATACTAGGAACTTTACCGTGTAAGGGTCTATGTGTGAAAGGGGCTTCACATATACTTGTCCGATATAGAAGAAAACACATTCATTTCAGACTATATTTTGATTCTAAGGAATAAACTCAAATACGCAGTGCTTTAGATCAGTGGTTACCAACTAGGGGTGTAACGATTCACCTAAATATTCGAAGTATCGATACACAGCCCTTACGATCCGCTGCATCGATCGGCGTTCTACTAGTTGGCCTTAATCCAGACCACACATCGATGCAACTTTGAATCGTTTCGAATCTAAGCCCAAAGAATCGATTTATTTAGATATATGGCGAAACATAAACCATACAGACAAACGGCATTCTTAGTAGTGTATTTTTCACATAAATGTTTCATTAAATGCACGTTTAATACGCTGGTTTTCCCGCGCTGCGTCATCATCAAGAGCCTGCAGCACTTGGAATCTACTCCCGGACGGAACCGCTGCCGCACAGCCCAGCGGAGGGGACGGACAGTGCCCATCCCGCGGGCCCGCGAGAGCGCACAGAGCGGAGACCATGAGGGACAAAGCCGCAAAGGCGAAACCAAACTGGCCCACGGAGGTAATGCCGCGAAACGACTCGAGCGAGCTCCGAAAAGAACCAGACGAGCTGCAACACGCCGCCACCGCCCCCTCAAAGCTGCAACGCCACAGTCATAACACAGACTCGCGCATTTGTGCAGGCTTATGACTCCGCTGCCAGTCGGCGGCATATGTCACATTTTGGACATATGACGTACTTAAGACGCAACATCACCATGCTTTGGATCTAAACTTCGAGTCTGCACATGTTTGTGGATTTAATATTTAATCTAATGATAAGTCACACTTCTGCATCTGTGTGAAAATGATTCAATCAGATGGTGAAATGTGAGTCACTTATTTTATTATGATACTAAACTTGTGAATTAAGGGGAAAGTGCAATGAAAAATAATTGTGTCATTAAGCTGAATATCTTTATTACCCTTATCCTTACTCTGTCATTTTATTATTTGTTATTGAGTTTTTGATTTAATGCAAAATCTTGGTAATTACTTTATTTATGTTGTAAGTTATCAACTGAATCGAAATATCGTTTTAAAACTGCTGTATCGTTCTGAATCGTATCGTTCCCTGAAACCCCAAAATCGTTTTGTAATCGTATCTCTTGGCCTCATATCGAAATGTATCGTATCGTTCTAAAAACGTATCGTTACACCCCTATTACCAACCTTTTTCCTCGAAGCCCCCCCTGTCTGAACGGATGGCCTCTAAATTGTTATTGTGTGATGAAAATTTGAATTAAAAACATTTATTTCAGCCAAATAAACAACTATTGTGGTGTTTTGGTGCTTAGATTTGTGTTTTTACTAATAAAGTTTCACTTAAAACTACTTTTAGAACTTGACCCTCTGACCAGACAAAGCTCTGGAGACCTCCTGGAGTCCCAGCCCCCAGGTTGGGAACCACTGTTTTAGATTATAGTGACTTTTATTCTCCAAATAAATCTACTGAGTCTGTGTTCAAACTGATTCTATAATAGACTCATGGTTCAAACCTGGAAACACACAGCCTCATTGTCAGTCGTTTTAGTGCTTTAATAAGATTGAATTTACTTTGCTTTTCCAACACTGATTAGCCAAATCCACAGTAATTAAAAACGACCTTTGAAATGTCCATAAACGGAAAACCCTGCACTGGAATAAAGCTAATTACACAGTTTGTCCAAATGTTCCTGAGCAGGACCTGACTAGGGCTGAAGTCGACCAAAGTTCTTGGTCGACTAAAATCATATCCCATCGACCGATTAATCGACTAAACGACTAAAGAACTACAGCACTAGACCTGACAATGGTCCCACTTTTATTTTATCACCTGATGTGAACATACTGTGTGTTAGATTAGGCTTAATACAGCATCATTGCATTATTTATATACATTATAACAAAGATCTATATGTTAAAGAGTTTTTTCTTTTAGAGCGACCAAAGAAGCAATTAGAAACAGTCTGTCTGTTTTCTAAATTTGTGTATCTCTTGATTTATAATATATTATGTTATTGCCCAGGACTAGTAACTGTAATTAATCTAGTTTTATAACCCTGTAAAGATAACTGTATCATAATAAGTTTGTGCTGATGTAATTTTTATTAAATGTCATTAAAACATTTGGGTCTGATAAAAAAGTGTGGCGTCATTTATTTTCAAGAATTAAACACATTTTGAGACTTTTTCCTTTACCACAAAAACCCAACAGAATATTTCACAAACTACTAGACCCATTCACTTTTTGTAATACAACATTTAAACTATTTATCTGCCAAACACCTGATTATAAACATTATCTTGTATAAACGCTGTGAAGTCACGTGAACGCAGCCTTTTGACAGTTACAAACCTCCTATTTCTGACTCTAAATAACAACACTGCATAAACATTTAAACCATAAGACCTTCTGCTTTGTTAGATTTTGCGTCATTGCTGTTTCTGTGAATGTTTTGCAAGCGCGCTCGAGTGGAAACGACCAGGAAATTGCTTAATCAGAGACGCAGCGGTGCGGTCAGCTGGTCCGGACCCAGAAATGAAGCGAACACGGGGCGAAAACAAACGTGACACTGCGTTTTTCCGTCACCGCGAGGCCCGAACAACCGTGTCAGAGGCCGGGGCTTTCACAAAAACCTTTCACAAACCCGCGGTAGATCAGAGAAATGTGTCCAAACCCGGGCCACAGCTGCGTCCGATAATGGAACTACTGACGCAGCTAGTGCTTCGGGCGTCATTCTGAGGCTAATTAAACACGATTAATTAAATTTAAGTGAATTTTGTCAAACAGATTAAGTAGTATTTAGTCTTGTTAGTGTGGTGAGTAAGTGTACCGTGTGAGACTGGAGGTTCTGGCTGGCTTCGATGGTCGCCGTGAGCGGGATTGTATCATCCAAGAGCTGCTGCTGCCTCCCGGGGCTCGGGGTCTCCAGGAAGGAAGACATCCCGGCCGAGGGCATCTACGAGCGGGTAGAGGAGCGAGGACAGGCCGGGGAGGAGAGCGACAGGTGCCGGGTGAGTGTGGCGGACGTCCCGGAGCAGAGGCAGCGGGGAGAGAGAGCCTGAAAGCCCGCGGAGATGAGACAGAAGAGCCGCTGCTGTGGTGGTGTAACTGCCGCTGCTGGAGCCTGCTGCTGGCGTCCACACGGAAGTGAGAGACGTAAACATGCGTGACACGTACTGACGCAGCCGCCATGTTGGTACGGGAGACACGCCCACAGCTCGATGCAAACAGCAGCGCAAAATAAACTAAAAGTAATAAATTAATGAAGAAATAAGAATATAAAAACACAAGAGGACTTTTGTTAATTCACATAAATACATATTTTATTGTAAACAAGAAAGAATCCTCTCATTTGTTCGGATTTTTTAGTTGCAAAAGGCAGAAAATGTTGGAGATGTCTTTAGTAGTAATTTTACTTGCATCTTACATCCCAAACCCAAACCATTTACAAGGATGTATTTATAATTTATTTGTTTTAAAATAGGCAGTGAACCCTCTGTTGTTGTTTTTGAGTAATTCTTGTTTGTTATTTGATTAAAAAAAGAAAACTACTAAGCTCATGGACACTGTAAAGATAAAGAAAACGTTTTATTCTATTTATTCACAGTCTAATCTGCCTTTGTGGGAAAAAATCTGACTCAGTTTGTAGTTTTTATTTGAGCTACGCCTGGACTTTTTATTGTAAGTCTCTTCAAACTATTTTTGAGTGAAAATGGCTTCAGCAAAAAAATAATTATGCCCAAACTAGTATCTACTATCCATATTTACTGCTCTGGAAATTTACCAAAGAACATTTAGGCAAATATTAAAGACTAATTATGCAACTTTCTTTCGCCATAACAAACAAAAAGACTTGAAAAGTTTTCATGGATATTTCACTAAAAAGAATGTTCCAAAGCATTTCTGTTTCAATGGAATCGTAGGTTTCGACTCGCTGTAAAGTCAGGTGTTCTTCTGTGCGGAGCTTGTTCTTGTCAAAATCAGGGACCAAAACTTAAAATCTTGAGATTAACGCGTCTCAAAACAATAGTTCTCAACCTGGACGTCCCAAAAAGATGTGAAAAAAGACGTAGATTCTTATTGGCCGGTCTGCAGATGAACTTATCCAGGATTAACTCTTCAGAATAAAACTTTATCACTTCATCACAAGCTTCATTTTGTGTTTGTGGGTAGAGCTGAGCAATATATCGAAATTTAGATAATATCGTGAAAGTTGTTTTTAAGATATTCAAACATTAAATATGGAGCATATCGTGCAGTAAAAACATCCAACAAAAAGAGCTCATTTACAATAAAAAATGACGTAAGTGATGCTGTAAACTTCTGAATAGACAAAGTAAGTTTATTTCTATCAGGGTTTGAAGATAAATGCTTCACAAAAATGAGGTTATAGTGGGAGATGGCTGCACCTTTGTAATGTCTGATAATGAAACACCAGACAACGAGGAAATATGTGCCTGGAATAAGGAGTATTTTACTTCTTTTTAGTAAATTTTTATTGGTTTTGACTAAAATTATCAATGGAACAAGCATAAAACATCTTGTTTTACATAAAATAAGTGAAATACACACTAACTTGAAATTGAATTGAAAAAACCTTTAGAAATAAGAACTAAATGTACTTGTTCTGTTGGCAATTCTTTATTTAACCCTAGAGCTCTATCGCCGGGTGAATTTCACCCGAGCAAACATGATTTTCAATATGTTGCATTTTTCTGAGTGTCATGAGTCCCTGGAACTTCACCAGTGTTTGTGACTCTATGAAGGTGTGGATGTTACTTTTTCCTACAGACTTGCTTTCAGGTGATTTTCACCGGCGATAGTGAAAGAGGGTATTGTACATTTCCTTATTTATTTATTTTTTTGCCAAAAGTTACATTATGTAGTTGCTATTTCTATGAATTATGAATATATATCACAAAGTGGTGATTTCAAAGTGAATTCTTCTGGTGAAAACAATATTTTAATCAAGCGGTCATTTTTACACAATGAAAAAATACCACATTTTTGTTCCTCTCTCCTGTAGTTGTTTGTGTGTCCAGAGTCTGAGCTTCACCAGGAAGTCTCACATGTCTCAGGAATGAGTCGACCAAAGATCAAGTTTTCTGTATCAGTATTTTTTTTTAGAAATTTTTTGTTCTCAAAATCCAAATTTTTTTGTAATTTTGGAGCATGTTTGTAGGATCTTCCTATATTTTTATTTTCCATTTGTTACATATCACAGTTTAAAATAAAAGAAAACCACTCTAGTTTTGTGTTGTCATATTTTGATCTGTTTTTTTATGAAAAGTACTTTTTGTTGGGTATATTATATCGGGTGAAAATGACTCGACAAAAGTGATGGTGTCACTTTTTATAGCGAAAGTGTTCTAGGGTTAAGAAAGTCAAATCACTATAAACACTCAAAAAAGTCATATAAAAGTAATTCAATCAATTTTAGATGTTTTTCTGATATAATAACAAGTTTGAAGATCGGTTTTAACAAGTTTTTGTGGGACTGGCAGAAAATCGTCCAAATATCGTTATCGAGAGTGATGATCGAGATATTTTTGTCAATATCGCCCAGCTCTATTTGCTTTTTGTCAGGCAGTCTTATTAACTTCAACTAGAAATCTCGACAAAAAGACAAAGTGAATGTTGTAACTTTAATACGCTCAACATCTTTGCTCAAAAACATAATGATTCCACATAAACAAACATAAATAATAATGATTTTCACAGTCAGTTTAGTTGGCCTTGTTTTGGTGAATCTTCACAGTCACAGTTCCCTCCAGGACAACTTTAGGATCTTTTTGGGTCTGGACTTGGGTCTGGACTCGGACCGAGACCAAGGCCGTGGAAAGTCTGATTCTCTGGACCTGGACTTGGGCCAAAACCGGTTCGTCCACAAACAGAGGAGCGGGAAAACGGATCTCCTGCTTCAGAAGGACGCAGCCTGGAGAGTTCGAGCCGAGAAGAGCTGAGATCAGACCGTTTACCTAAGAGTACGAGATAAAATACAACACCGGGGTTAAAACAGAGCCGAGACCAGACCGTTTACCTGAGGAGACGAGATAAAACAGAACACAGAGGTTAAAGGAGACACACCACAGCACAACACCAGTCCCCACGTCTTCTCTTGGCCGTCTCTCAGGTAAACCGTCTGTCTATTGTCCCATCGTTTGCACAAGTCAGAGAAATGGGAATTTCTGTGACGTTTGATCGATTTAATGCAAACTAAATCTATCTATGAGTTAGACAGGATGCATTTTTTTCCATTTTCTTCCGCTTCATCCAGAGTCGGGTCGCGGAGGCAGCAGTCTGAGCAGGGACGCCCAGACTTCCCTGTCCACACACACCTCCTCCAGCTCTTCTGGGAGGATCCCGAGGCGTTCCCAGGACAGTCCAGAGACAGAGTCCCTCCAGCGTGTCCTGGGTCTTCCCCTTGGCCTCCTCCCAGTGGGACATGCCCGGAACACCTCACCAGGGAGGCTTTGTCCAGGAGGCATCCGGTACAGATGCCCGAGCCAACTCGAGAGAGGGTACAGATGGCCCCTCTCGATGTGGAGGAGCAGCGGCTCTACTTCGAGTTCCTCCCGTGTGACTGAGCTCCTCACCCTATCTCTAAGGGAGCGCCCAGCCACCCTGCGGAGGAAACTCATTTGGACCGCTTGTATCTGTGATCTTGTCCTTTCGGTCATTACCCAAAGCTCATGACCATAGGTGAGGGTTGAACGTAGATTGACGGTAAATCCAGAGCTTTGCCTTTCGACTCAGCTCCTTCTTCACCACAACGGTTCGATACAGCGACTGCATCACTGCAGACTAGGTCTGGGCAATATTGTGATAAAAATCGAATCGTGAGCTCATCTCTGTGACAATCTGCTTTTTTCTTGAAATCGTCATACCGTGATTTCTTTTTTCTTTTCTTCTGTTTATTCAAATATAGACTATTTTTCCAACCTCTTACTCTTAGTCTAAGAGTTGCCAAGTCCAAGTCTTTACAGCAACTTTGGACTTTTTTCTTTGAAGTCTCTTTTGGACTGTGCCATTAAGTAAGAGAAGGAATGAAGCTTAGCAATTTTTCAAGTTTGATTTATGAAAATATAGCAATATAGCAACATAAGCAATATAGCAACCGAAACATGGATTTTTAGCATGTTTTCATGTCTAAAAATCGTTATTATTGTAAGCAAAACACATGTAATGGCAAAATCTCTAACATTTGTTTTGCAGCAACACATAATGTTCTAATTAGTTGATTCTTTTAATAACCTTTATTGAAGGGCTGAGTTAGTTTGTTTCTCTCTGAAAATCTGGCAACACTGGTCAGATTTTGACAGCTGGATTTAGCTGTTGATAGTGAATTGTGTTTACCTCAAAGAAGGAAAATAGAATCGTGATGAAATCAAAATCGTGATCTCGCTCCAAGAAAATTGTGACAATAATTTTTGCCATATCGCCCAGCCCTACTGCAGACGCTGCACCGATCCGCCTCAATCTCACCTCCATCCTTCCCTCACTGTGAACAAGACCCGAGATACTTGAACTCCTCCACTTGAGGCAGGACTCCCCATCCACCTGGAGAGGGCAAGGCACCTTTTTCCGGTCGAGAACCATGGCCTCGGATTTAGAGGATCTGATCTTCATCTCAGCCACTTCACACTCGACTCAAACCGTCCCAGTGCATGTTGCAGGTCCTGGTTTGATGAAGCATCAGAACAACATCATCTGCAAACAGCAGAGATGAAATCCTGTGGTCACCAAACCGGACACCCTCCGGACCCTGACTGCGCCTAGAAATTCTGTCCATAAAAACAATGAACAGAACCGGTGACAAAGGGCAGCCCTGGCGGAGTCCAACATGCACTGGGAACAGGTCTGACAGTCTGCAGTATATTTCATATTAACTGAACAATATTCTTTGACAAACACAAAAAGCAAATCATCTGACTTGAAATGTTGAGTCACAAACATTTTCAGAGAGTATTTTCTACATCCGACCAAAATATGAACGAACTAGCAGACATAAGCTCCTCCTCAAGGCTTTACCTGACCCTGGCTCCACCCCGAACGTCTAAATTACTGCTCACCTGCAGAGTTTGCCAGGTTTGCTTCTTTATAGTGACTTTTTTTCTTTTGAAAGTCACTCATGAGTTTAAACTATTATTGTTATTGAAATCAGTACAAATGAAGAATAGAAGTACACAGGTAATTTTTTAAACCATCGTTAAAGACGGAGAGACGGGATCAAACGGGTCGGTCTCAGGACTCACCAGGACTCCGTGGACTAAAGGTCTGCTGAAGGTCGTGGTCTTGGCAAAGTCCTGGTCCAGATGCAGAGGGTTTGAGTCTCCGGTCAGGACTGAGAACTGAACCAGGTCCTGCTCCGAGAAGGTTCTGGAGAGAGAGAAGACCTGTCCCACGTGAAGAGAGCGAGGAGCCAGAGAGGATCCTAGACCAGACCTGAGACCGGACCTGAGACCAGAGCAGAGAGCAGAACCGGGTCTAGTCCTGGACCAGAGCCACATCCTGAGTCTGAGGATTCAACTGTCCAGAGGCTTTGAAGAGACCTGAGCAAACAGAAGAACAGGATTTAGACCACAGTTACTCAAACTCCAGATCTGGGTCCTGAGACAGTTTCATCCAGACCACGGAGCCAACACTTGTATTTTCACTTGTCGGAGCGAGACAAAAGAGAGAGCTCATTACACAAACTCAAACTCAACTGTTCGACTTTTTAGTGAGAAAAATCCTACAGCAGAGGTCGGCAAACTTTAAGTTTTCAAGTGCCACGTTTTAAAGTCCAGCCTCTGAGTGTCATTACAGACGTGATCACATGACCTGGTGTTTTCCTGTCCTACATTCATTTGTCAAATTGTTTTTATTTTACAGTCACTTGTTTAAAGAACGTCATTCAAAATAATACTAAATATTACACATTATTATTATTAAGTTATTATTTTTTCTGTGATTTGAACAAACAGTATATTAGAAGAAAAGTCAATAAAGCTGAAGTAAATCTTCATTCTGCTGCTTTTACTGCCTCATTTCCTAAGCAGCAAGTTGCAGATGTGGGCCTGTTACTACTAATGCATTTATCATAATGTATTCATTAAAACACATCTTGTGTTTAGTTTTAGTTTAACCTTATTATTAGATGCACATAATTTGGTGAGCAGGTGAATTCTGCGTTTTTACTTGTGGTTTAGTGCTCTGTCGCTCTGGCATTTTCACAATAAGACTCGTTTGCAGAAACAAAGAAAGTTTGGCTGTTGTTAGACGTATGCTGATGACACAATGCTGTTACATGTGTGTGATTCTTCACGGCTTTTGTAGCATGTGTGTTGCACTAGCTAATGTACCGGGTTGGTAAAAGCTAGATAACAATGCCTTAATAACTAAGGTTATAGATTTGGTTAGGCTAGGTCAGAAGATTTAGCGTTCGACTCTGGGAGTGGAGGAAGAGACTGGGACGAAGTATTTAAGTTTTGCTGATAATATATATTGAGTTGACAGACAAATAGACAAACAGTAAACAAACAAATGAATGGCCATTCAGTGATGAATATGTACAATTCAAGCTTAGAAAAATATAAACATTCCAATAAACATTTCTCGCTGTGCAATTCGATGGTATTTATGAAAGTGCAAGCGCAAGAGTTCGTTCAAATGGTTCGAGTTTCAAAATGTCCCGAGCGTATGACACGCGTTCGACAGTTCGTGGCTTAAAAGTCCATAGATATCCAGGGAAAAGTGCGAATGTGCAAGTGCAAGTGCGAGGGAGGGCAGAGTTCGGTTTAAACTGCCACGAACAGTTCACGGGACCAAGAGTTCAGGAAAAAAGTAATGGGCGGCTACAAGAGCCTCCTACCGGCCCAACCAGAGCAGGAGAGGTTCCTGAGTCCAAATCCTGGGCTTGAGTAGAGAACTGGTGCAGGCGTGTTGCCTTGGGTTCACTTAGGCTCAGATCCTTAGCTCGCCATCCGATCTGGTCAATTTCGTAGTTTCTAGCGGACTCGCGCTCGTTTGGTTAGTGGTCTGGGCCCGGTAGTCAGCTCCTAAAGTTCCGACATTAAATGCATTTGATGAAATAACAGAAAAAGCGAAATATGCGATGGTAAGTTACTTTAACCCACCTGTAGCATGTCACCCGTCTAGCATTCCCTCGCGTCTCGCGGCATATCTAACTTCCGGTAAAAATAGAAAGTGATTGGCACGCATCGTCACGTGACTGCGTCAACAACGTGATGACGTAATAGTAAAGTTCACAATATATTTAATATAAAGAGAGGGAGAAACGGCTTTTGAGGCAAGATTTTCACCTGGGTTACACCTTGAACAGAAATCAAATCATCATTATGAGCTTGCGGATCACAACAGGGTCACAGAGAGACGCTCTTGAGTCAAACACGACGGCTGCACACCGCTTCTCTCCTCCGCCTGTGAGACGCTCACCTGGGCAGCAAAAACCTCGGCGTGGTCTCAGCGCACACAAACCAAGGGAAAGTTCTGAGTCAGAAGGAGAGGCTGACTGAACGTGGACAGTGTCACTACAAGCAGCTGTCAATCATCTGCTCGAGCTGCAGTGAGAGTGCGGTAGTTATGATGCACTTAGATGTGTAAATGAACAAAACAGTCACATTTTTTTTACCACTGCACCGCGTGCCAAGCATAATTCCTCTGCGTGCCCAACGTGGCACGCGTGTCTTAGTTTGCCGACTCCTGTCCTACAGTATATTGCTTAAAATCTTAGCCTTATGGTTTTGTGCTTCTCTGCAGCCTTTAGTCCTACTTTAGTCTAGTTTTAGTCTCAGTTCAGTCCTGGTTCAGTCCTGTTCTAGTCCTGGTTCAGTCCTGTTCTAGTCCCGGTTCAGTCCTGTTCTAGTCCCGGTTCAGTCCTCCTTTAAACCAGTTCTAGACCCGGTTGAGTACCTGCAGGACTCTGAAAGCACAGCGTTGGTTCTGGTAAAGCCCAGCAGTGTGAGAGAGCTCCACAGCTTCACCAAACCTCTGAAAAACCAAACATTCAGAGTCAGAATCAGAACCAGGAGGAAGTGTTTGGGACCAGTCACTCACTCTTTGGACACTCTGAGCACAGACACACGTGAAGCTTCATCGTGTTCCAGGAGGTCAAAGTTCAGCGCCGCTCCGACCTTAAAACACAAAGAGAATCATAAGAATCTAAGAGTCCAGTGCTCTGAGGTGACTCCAGGTAAAAATGTGGATGTTTGTCAGTGACCTTTACCTCTCCATGAAGACTCCTGAGGCCAGAGACGATGAAGAACCTCAGATCTACTTCAGTCAGACTCACAGACTCATCCTCCAGATCACTAAAGACACAAGATATATATTAATGCTGTCAAGCGATTAAAAAATTGAAGAGATTAATTATGATCTGTAATGAATTAATATATTTTTAATTTCACCTAAAAATTGCTGAGAAAAACACTCAACTTAAGTGTTTTTGTTTTGTTTTTATCCAATTAATTATTTACATCAGGGGTCCCCAACCACCGGTCCGGGACCAAAACCGGTCCGCGAGCCATCTGCTACGGGCCCCAGAGATCTTTAAGATGTATTTTATTTTATAGTTTATCACTACTTCTTTGTGCTTTACTATGAAAATATTCAGCCATTTAACCAAATAAACTCCAAATTAAAGCAATAAGAGCTAAAAATATGCACAATAATCAGTTGTATGCATTTTGCGTTGTTGTTATTGGCGCTACCAACCTCCACCGGTCCCCACAAAAGAAAATTGTGACTGTACCGGTCCTTGCAAGAAAAAAGGTTGGGGATCACTGATTTACATCATTGTTGCAGATGGAATATTAATACATTGAATAAATGAAGACTTTAGGAAGTATTTTGTTGTTGTCAAGTCAAACAACCTTTATGTCACTTTACAACTCACATATAGAAACAATGAAGTTAAACATTTCAAATGCGAACATTTTTAATGCGATTTAAAAAATTAACTTGATTAATATGTCTGTAATCGCAATGAATGCACTAATTTGACACCCATGTATATAAGATTTATTTAGTATTTATAATCATGGTAAAAGCACATGGTCTAGTCCTGCTTTTATTCCTGTTTTCATCTTATTTTAGTCCTGTTTTAGTCCTGTTTTAGTCCTGCTTTAGTCCTGCTTTAGACCTGCTTTAGTCCTGCTTTAGACCTGCTTTTAGTCCTGCTTTAGTCCTGCTTTAGTCCTGCTTTAGACCTGCTTTAGACCTGCTTTAGTCCTGCTTTAGTCCTGTTTAGTCCTGCTTTAGTCCTGCTTTAGACCTGCTTTAGACCTGCTTTAGTCCTGCTTTAGTCCTGTTTTAGTCCGTTTTAGTCCGCTTTAGTCCTGCTTTAGATCCGCTTTAGTCCTGTTTTAGTCCTGCTTTAGTCCTGCTTTAGTCCTGTTTTAGTCCTGCTTTAGTCCTGCTTTAGTCCTGTTTTAGTCCTTTTGCTTTTAGTCCTGTTTAGTCCTGTTTAGTCCTGTTTATCCTTTTTAGTCCTGTTTTAGTCCAGCTTTAGTCCTGTTCTAGTTTTAATCCTGTTTAAGTGTAAAATGTGACTCACAGTTGAATCTGGAGGAATCTCTCTGCAGAAGAGTCTTTGCTCAGTGATTCCAGGTGAACAGGTTTTTACTTTTCTCTTTCTCCACAGCGCAGCTCATCTCACATCTGCAGCACTGAAACGGTTCAATATTACACGAAATAAACGTGACAACTAGTATTTTACATTCAAACACTTAACTCAGGACAATAAAGTATATAACTAAACACCAGCTAGCTTATAACATAACGTAACCCAGTGACAACAACAAGTTAACGTTAATGTTAGCTTAAAAACTGTCACATTTTACGATTTTCCGCGAAATATTGGAACTAAACCGCCGCTAAACTTGATTCAGATTCAGATAAACAAACTTTACAAACACGGAGAGTCGTAAATGTAAAAGATTCGCTCGTAAATTACACGTTTTAATGAGAAATAAACAAACTGACCTTCCGCAACGGTAGAAAACGTGCGGGCTGTTCGCTCTGCGCATGCGCCGTGTTCACGCAGAGCTGTGAGTGAAACAGAGGTCTCACTCCGACTGAAAACCAGAAACTGACAGAGTAATCACACGGTTTATGAGTTATTTTTACTTTATTATGTTTAATTCTAGTGTTGCTTTAACAGATTTTTCTACAACTTAACCTAGTTCAACAATTACTTAAAATATTTATTAAACAGAAAAACTAACGTTGACCTTTATATTTTATATTTTATTTCATATTAAACTTCCACTGCATTTGCTGCTCTTATTTTATTAATATTTTAGTCATAAATGTACACTTTTTCTTCAACAGCTTTAGTTTGTAAATATTGATCACAATGAAATCTTTTGAAATCTTTAGCTTGGCTCTCTAATAATACTAAATCTTTAGGTTAAATAATGAATATCCTCATATACTTCTTTGCTGTTTGTACTTCTCTTGCTTGAGTCTATGGGCAGGTTTACTTACAGCACATCACCACACGAGGGCGCAATTGAACTGCAGGAGGTTGTGGAAATAAAACACTTCAACAGCAATTTGTCTAGAAAAACATGAAAAATACTGCACAGACAATGACTTTCGCATTGTTTTCACATGATATGTAGCGATTTAAATTATAAACTTAACATTTGAAATAACCAAGCATTAACTAAACATTTTTCATTCCTAGACCCATTTACTTTTGTATTGAAACAAAACGGACTTTAACAAGATTCATTTGGTCTGCAAACGTGTGTGTGAAATATTATTGACTAAACTCCTTATTGTTCAATATCTGACAAAAAACAAACTATGAAGAAGTGGGAATTGTTAAAGATGAAAAACAATCAGACTCTATTTGAATAATTGTGATTTTAATATAAGCTCCACCTATTTTTTATTTTATATATTTGTGTATTTATTGTTACTTTAAGTCTGTAAAACACATTTTTAGTTCATTTACTTCAGCTATGTTGTGGAAGTTTGTATATAGTGTAGTAATACTTGGTCTCATTTGTTTCAGTTTGAATTTTAAATCCTTTTAGTCAGACTTTTAGGAAAAATAGGTAGGAATGAAAAAAGGTTAAAGAAACAAAATGTTGCAAAGCACAAACATTTTATAAAATATTAAAGTAATATGACATCTCTGTTTCAGGGGAAGTTGTGACTTTGTTAAAATGTGGAGTAAAAAGCACAGATTTGTGCTCTGAAATGTGATGACGTCGTGAGTCATGTTTCCGATGAAAAAGATCAACTTTTGTCCCAATAGTTTATCTGACTTTAAAACCATCTCTAAGTTAGTTTGTGTCCAAAGTGCTTCTGACCAACCTCAGTTCCAGAGCTGACAAGTAACTAAGTATTTTTACTCCAGTCCTGTACTTCAGTAGTTTTCTTGAGTATCTGTACTTTACTTGAGTTTTACAAAATCTGGTGACTTTTTACTTTGACTTCTTACATTTTTCAAGAAATATCTTTACTTTTTAAAAACCAGTGAGTTACTTTATGAGCTCATAATCATTTGTTTTCCTTTTGAATACCAGGTCAGACCTGCTGTGTTGTCGTGTATCAGAGGTTTGAGAACAAATAAACAGGTGAAAATTGCCAGAAACTTAATTTCTAACATGACATATTTATCCCATGATAAAAGTCTGATTAATTATAATTAATTCACTGTAAAGGCGTCACACTCCACAACTTTACAAACTAACTTGGCACACTGGAAAAATGTATTTCTAGATTGGCTAAACGTCTTAAAACCTGGATTTTAATCTTATGTTTACTTTATTTGTCTGTTTAAGATGGTTTTACTTGGAACTAGATTAAATGACTTGCTTTGAGATGTTTTTTGTCTTGTTTCAATACATTTGTTCTTTATTCAAGCTAAATGATTTGCTAATGACAGAAGACATTTTACACCTCTGCAGCTCAAATCTCTTGTAATGAGTCACAAAAGTCTTGAACAAGTGAAGTAACCTGGCACATTTCTAGTATTCTAGTAGTTTAACTGAGAGATTGTAGTTTTTTACTTTTTTTACTCAAGTAACTTTACACTGGTGTACTTTTGTACTTTTATTCAAGTAAAGAAGTTTCATCTGGACTTTGACTTTTACCAGAGTCATTTTTTACAAAAGTAACTGTACTTTTACTTGAGTAGTGAACGTAAGTACTTTTGTCATCTCTGCTCAGTTCACATGACGTTGATGAAAATGTCCGTCCGGATTTAAATCGCAGCACAAACTGAACCTGTTCAAATGACCTGCTTCTCACTGCAGACTCTGTAGGATCTGTTGTTCTTCTGCTTTTAGACGTCTCAGCAGCTTTTGACACAGTGGACCTGTATGCATGTTTTCCCCTGTGTCTGTGTGAGTTTCCTCCTCAAACACAAACATGTACTTATTTTAAAATCGTCCAGCTCCAGTCCTGACTGAGACTAAAGAAGATCTGGTGTCTCTGAGTTCTGCTGCTGAGAAGAAGCTCCAGAGGCAAGTCCCTTAATATAATAGTTTTAATAACAAGAATGAATGAATGATTTATCTATAACGGACATTTACACAGACAGATGTCTTCCAAGTGCTTTACACAGGCAAGCTACCCTGACGTGGAACACTATTAAAACACACACAGAACTTATATTAACAATGTACAGGAACAGTTTGATCAATTGCAGCGTGTACAAGCTTTATATGTTCAGTTTTTACACAAATAAACTCTAGACTGAGAAGGCTTCTGTATCTTTTGTCACAAAACGAGCTGATCACAGCTCACAGCCCAACACAGTCATAATACTTCAACAGATTCAGAGAAGATACTTCGCTGCGTTAAGTCTTTTCATTCAGATTTTAAAATATAAAAGGACACTGATAGAAACGTCTTGCATTTACTAGTTTTTCACTGAGCAAACAAACCTGAACTCTAAAGACAACAAACTGTACAACTGCTTCTAATGCTTAAAAATCATAACAACAGGTCGTGTTGTCTAGAATGTCACATGTTCAGATGGTGGGCAAGAACCGGATTATTCTGTTAACCTTTTCACATTACATTTTTTCTACTCAAAGCCTGAAATGTGCCATGTGTGCATGATTAAAAAAGATCAAGTGAAAGAAAAAGACTGTTCACAAGAGCTTTTCATATGGGTTTTGTTTCCTCAGCCATTTAAGATTCATTAAACAAGCTTTACAAACATGAGCTGAGGTGAAATTTCATCTAAACTTCCAAATGTGGTTTTCAGCTTCTCAACCTTCACTCAAAGTCTGGTTTGTAACTGATCCCAGCTCATGTGGCGTGACTGACAAACAGAAAATAGGCATCAAACCTCAAGTTATGACATTAATAAGACCAAGTGATGACAGAAATGTACAGGTGAATTATTTTAATGACCCATCTCTTTGTTTGATACACCTGCGTGTGTCCCGGTGTTTTATTTGTTATTTTTAGTGTCACAAAACAAAAGCCAAACACAAACATCCAATCTGACTGGTCTTGATCAAACTGTGGAGAGAAGTTTGTTCATTTCCTTTGTGTTTGACATTTTATTAAATAATTGCAAAGATAAGACAAAGTTGTGCCAGGTCACTGTGACGACAAACGTTAGTCAGACTTGAGTTACATAATTGGCCCTTTTCACGTTGCTGCGGCTTGGCTCTTTTCTGATTCTACCAGTGGATAGTTGTTTCCGGTCTGTTCATTCCCTCGAGAGTCTATAGTTCAAATGCCCTATTACAAGTTAATTACACAAAGTGACACAAGTTACAGCCAGAATATATTTCAGAGCTACAAGGTAAACCCATGTGTTTATAAAATGTGCCGTTTTGTCTCTGGAGCTAATGCTAACCTGTATTTAATTAATTTGTTAATGTTAAAATAACTCTACAAACTGAACTAGCTTTACACAAAACACTCAGCCTAGGACGTCATGTTTTTTTATCAATTGTCTGCTTTATATTTGCGCTAATTTTTTGCCAAACTTACACACTTTTCTAAACACAGTGTTTCTCTGGTGAAGTATTTACCTCGTATGTGAAGATCTGAACTCTCTGCCAGTGGTTATCGAGTTGAAATCCGCTCAGTACTTTGAATGTTTTAAAAATAATTAATATTAGCGCATCCCTGCAAATTCCCCAAAAGGAATGAACAAGATGAGATGAACTATCCACAGGTTCACACAACCGGAGCTAGCGTAGCCGCAGCGTTAAAAGGGCCTGTTGTTTCAACAAATGATTAGAGCTGTGTTTTATTTCATCTAACAAATATTTTACCAGTGTAACTGTAGTTTCTATGAGCATGTGCTATGCTTTCTACGGTCGTCGCTATGGCTAACTTCTACTGAAAGCCGTAGACAAAGCTGTATCCTTCAAGCCTGGTGTAACATGATTGGAGGATGCTAACCCTGGATGTACACCGACTGAGAGTTCGGTGTGGGTCGGGACAGACTCAACATTTTCAGTGTTGAATCTGATTCTGCTAGTTGTACCATTAACAGAGTTTGTGTCAAACCTCTCGCGTCAAGAGTCTTTTTAGAAGTGAGAAATGTTTTGATAAGAACTTAGAGGGTGTGTCAGACATCAGCAGGAACAGATTCTTTTAACTTCCTTCTGTTGAATCAATTATCGATGACATGTTGAAACCAAACCACAAAACAAACTTGTTGTTGGACAGATGTTCTTGTAGTGAAGCTTCTTCCTTTAGAATTCCCCTGAAATGACTTTAATGAATTTAAGAATCTTTGGCATTCGACTGAATCAACCTTAGGTTTAGAAAACAATCTGTTTTGAATTTCAGTGTTTCTTTATTGATTGATTGATTGTATTACGCAGTCACTATTTGCTCTTGTAGTTCTTTATATTGTATTTTACTGACTTCTTGTTTTTTGACGATTTGGTGTGATGTCCGGCATTCTTTGGTATTTGTAGTTTTTGTAACAATTAAAGCTCAATATGGAACTTTTCCTATCAATTATAATGAGAATATGTTGGCAGTAGTATTTTTGTGTCTTTGAGTTTTGCACATAGACTGTATATATACAGTCTATGGTTTTGCAGCCTTTTTTCCAGCTTTGTAGTACTTTGTAGTACTTGTACTTGTTCCATTGACTTTAGAAAATGTTTTGCTTTCACAAGTTCCATTTTTGTGAATTTATACTTTTCTGCCTTTTTCATGTTCTGTGTGACGGGGCGACTCCTCACATTACTTTTGGTACTTCTACACACAATAGTATTTGCAGTACTTGTACTTTGTAGTACTTTTAAACTTTCCATTCATTTAAATAGAACTTTATCATAGGCTGAACATTTTGCAGGTTTGTAACTTTCTTTACATGTTTCTACATTTGTTCAGTTTGTGAAGTTGTGTGAATTATACTATCACTTGTACTACTTGTAATTTTTGAAGTACTTTAGAATACTTTGCAGTACTTTGTAGTACTTTTCATCTCTTATTCGAATTAATAGATTTTTCATAAGTTGTTCTTTGAGCAGGTTTATGCCTCTCCTGAAGCCTCTGGTTTTGTACTGTGTGTTTCACAGTCACTCAGGCCAGACTCTAGGACTAATGCAGTAAAACTACTACAGCAGAAATACAGGAAACCGTTTTACAGATGTTCACAATAAAACCACTGTAAAACAAAAAACACACAAAATAACTTTATTGCATCTTTAGTTTCAGATTTGGTTTTTTATATTAGTCACTTTTGTAGTTTTTGTAAAGATCAAAGCTCAAAATGGAACTTTTACTATTAAAGGGAATATGTTGGCACTTGTATTTTTTGTGTCTTTTGTAGCCTTTTTTTTTTTTTTTTTTTTTGCAGCTTTGTATTATTGCAGCTGAATCAGTTGTGGTTTTACTTGCAGTACTTGTACTTGTACTTTTACATTATTATTTAAACTTTACAATCAAATATCTGCTTTTCCTGAATAATTGTTGCTGCTACTTTTAACGTATGTTTCTTTATTTTCAGTGTTGAGTCTGTTTCTGCTAGTTGTATCATTAACAGAGTTTGTGTCAAACCTCTCGCGTCAAAAGAGTCTTTATAGAAGTGATACATGTGTTGATAATGAGGGTTTGTCAGACATCAGCAGGAACAGATTCTTTTAACTTCAATCAATCAATCAATCATCTCTTTCTGTTGAATTAATTATCGATGACATGTAGATGAAACCAAAACACAAAACAAACTTGTTGTTGGACCAGATGTTCTAGTGAAGCTTCTTCCTTTAGAATTTCCCTGAAATGACTTTAATGAAACTTAAGAATCTTTGGCATTTGACTGACTCATCCTTAGGTTTAGAAAACTATCTGTTTTGACTTTCTGTTTTCTCTTATTGATTTATTTATTTGTATTACACAGTCACTATTTGCTCTTGTAGTTCTTCATATTGTATTTTACTGACTTCTTGTTTTTTTGACGATTTGTTTGGTTTGTTGGTGTGATGTCTCGCATTACTTTAGTATTCATAACTTTTGTAGTTTTTGTAACAAATAAAGCTCATTCTGTAATTTTCCTATCATTATAATGAGAATATGTTGGCAGTAGTATTTTTTTGTGTCTTTTGTAGTTTTGCACATAGACTGTATATATACACTCTATGGTTTTGCAGCCTTTTTCCAGCTTTGTAGTACTTTGTAGTACTTTGTAGTACTTTGTAGTACTTTGTAGTACTTGTACTTGTTCCATTGACTTTAATAGAAAATGTTTTTGCTTTCACAAGTTCCATTTTTTGTGAATTTATAGTATTTAGCCTTTTTAATGTTCTGTGTGACGGGTCGAGTCCTCGCATTACTTTTGGTACTTCTACACACAATAGTATTTGCAGTACTTGTACTTTGTAGTACTTTTAGACTTTCCATTCATTTAAATAGAACTTTATCATAGGCTGAACATTTCACAGGTTTGTAACTTTCTTTTACATGTTTCTACATTTGTTTAGTTTGTAAAGTTGTGTGAATTATACTATCACTTGTACTACTTGTAATTATTTAACTACTTTGAAATACTTTGCAGTACTTTGTTGTACTTTCATTTCCTATTCGAATTAATAGATTTTTTCATAAGTTGTTCTTTGAGCAGGTTTATGCCTCTCCTGAAGCCTCTGGTTTTGTACTTTGTGTGTTTCACAGTCATTCAGGCCAGACTCTAGGACTAATGCAGTAAAAGTACTACAGCAGAAATACAGGAAAACCGTTTTCCAGATTTTCACAATAAAGTGTAGTTGTATTTTTTGGTGTCTTTTGTAGGACTTTTTTTTTTTTTTCTTTTTTGCAGCTGAATCAGTTGTGGTTTTACTTGCAGTACTTGTACTTGTACTTTTACATTATTATTTAAACTTTACAATCAAATATCTGCTTTTCCTGAATAATTGTTGCTGCTACTTTTTAACGTATGTTTCTTTATTTTCAGTGTTGAGTCTGTTTCTGCTAGTTGTATCATTAACAGAGTTTGTGTCAAACCTCTCGCGTCAAAAGAGTCTTTATAGAAGTGAGAAATGTTTTGATAAGGACTTAGAGGGTTTGTCAGACATCAGCAGGAACAGATTCTTTTAACTTCTTTCTGTGAATTAATTATCGATGACATGTAGATAAAACCAAAACACAAAACAAACTTGTTGTTGGACCAGATGTTCTAGTGAAGCTTCTTCTTTAGAATTTCCCTGAAATGACTTTAATGAACTTAAGAATCTTCGGTATTCGACTGAATCAACCTCAGGTTTAGAAAACAATCTGTTTTGACTTTCTGTTTTCTCTTATTGATTGATTTGTTTATTTATTTATTGTTACTTTAAGTCTCTAAAACTCATTTTTAGTTCATTTACTTTCAGCTGTGTTGTGGAAGTTTGTATATAGTGTAGTTGTACTTGAGACTAATATTTTAAAGTCTTGGTCTTGTCTTGGACATATTTGTTTCAGTTTGAATTTTCAATAATTTTAGTGTGAGAGTTTTAGGAAAAATAAATACTGTAGGAATGAAAAAACAAAATGTCGTAAAAAGCAAACATTTGCTAAAAAACTAAAGTAAAATGTGACGTCTCTGTTGTGACTTTGTTAAAGCCGCTGAAGTGTTTTCTCTGAATCTGTTGAAGTATTGTGACTGTGTTGGGCCTGTGAGAAGCTTCAGGCCTTCTCAGTCTGTGTGTCTAGAGTTTATTTGTGTAAAAAACTGAACATATAAAGCTTGTTCACGCTCCATTTAGATCGACCTGTTACTGCACATTATTAATATAAGTTCTGTGTGTGTTCTAATATTGTTGCACGTCAGGGCAGCTTTGACTTGTACAAGACTCTGCTGTGAGCATCGATACCGCCCAGTATTGGAGGTAGCAGGGCTTCTCTCACTCCAGAAGAGGGCAGACACCGGTCTCCGGACCATGCAGGGCCGGTTCTAGGTTTTTGGTGGCCCTAAACGAGATTTGGGCTGTGGTCCGTCCATAACCTGTAGCAAATTGTCGAACAATAAACATATAATGGGGGGTTTGGGAGTCTTCCACCAGGAAAATGTGAATATATTTTGTTTGATTTGTGGTGTTTTGAAGCATTTTAGAGATAATATTTTAACTAGAAGCTGAATAGGCTGCTACAAATAATATAGAGTATTGATTTTTCCCTATGCCCTGGACAATTTTGAAAAAAAAATTGGTATTTTACTCAAAAAAACGTGTCAGGGCTACACTAGGGGCCGCAATCTCAGGTACTGCCCACGTCAACACTAAAAAAGTCTGGGGAGATCAGTAAAGAACCTGACTTAATTGCTTAAATGATGATTTGAGTCTAGAAGCAATCATTTCAGTGGGACTACTTTTCTTTGCGTAACATAGTGCTTTGCACATAGTTCTTTTTATTTAATTTAGCCTGACAGACTATACTTTTTTTCTCCATGAAAATGAGACAGATTTGAATAAAACAGGGACAAATAAGAAGCTACAGTTCTGTAGAACAGCACTGAAAGTTAGAAACATTTTTTAAAATACAGTCGGGTTCATTTCTTATGGGCTGATTGCATAAACTGGATGTACAAGAAAAATTGATCAGAGCACGTGGCCCCCTGGTAGTGGCCTAAACATTTGTTTATAATGTTTATCGCAGGGACCGGCCCTGGGACCATGAGTCGTGTGGAGGGGTGATGTGAGTGACTGTGACAGGCATCAGAAGCAGAGGACCATGTGTCTCTAGTCACTGTTACTCTAGAGCGCAGCCTGCACGGGTCCGGTCAAGAATATCGATGTGTAAACGTCAAGTCAATGGGGTCGACTGGACCTGACTGTCTGGACAAGAGAAGGTTTCACATGCCTGTGCTCTGTCCCTCCCTGTGCCAGTGAAGACAGCAGGGGAGGCAGAGTCAAAGCGCCGCTGACCTGGGCACATCAGGAAGTGGATCATCACGAGCTCCGCGGAATAGTGCCACTTACATGCCAGACCATCCGTGGTGATGGGCTCTTATTGTTCCAGCACTCGCTAGAAGCTGAGGAGACAGACAGGCCCTCCTCCCACGCAAATGGAACGAGGAGTCACTGATGCTCCGACATTTCAATGAGAGAAAATTGTGGCCGACTCACTGTCAGCGACTAAGCTAGTTAGCTCTTTATGCACATCAGACTTAGAGGAAGCAAGCTCTTAAAGTAGTAAAAGGCTGAACCGCCTTTATTAACAAATTGACCCCCGTCCCTTTTTCTGACAGACGACGGTCGGAGGGCTCCTTTCCTGGCCTCCGGTCCCGGGCAGGAGCATGATCACTGTAGGCTGAGCGAGCAGGAGTAGGGGCAGGCCGCATCCGTCCCCAGTGAGAGAAATTACGTCGCTCGTCAAAGTCACAGTGAGGCTGGTGAGCCGGAGTTAGCTGAGCTGAAGACTTGGGTCCAGCCTGTCCACGATGTTCTACATGTCCAGGTGGAAGAGCATAGTGGGGGAGATGGGCAGGTTCAAAAGGACTTATCCAATGACTCGATGAGGAAGGTCATGTTGTTTGCTAATGCGACGATCTACCATACCACGTGTCAAAGAGCGACGTGGTCAGTCTGTCCCATTTCGAGGGAAGACCTGGCTTTCCGCCGGTCCACATAGAGGAGGATGGAAGCGGGGAGAGCCGGACACCGTCCTCCAGGAGCCTGATACCGGACTTCCAGGATCAGTCCAGAATGGAGCAATACGGGGTATAACCCAACACGAGTTGCTTGACTGCGAGGGGTTTGTCCCAGTGTAGCATAAATGAAAGTCGGCTCTATTGGTGGGGCACACGGACACCACTGGAAGTTGTCATTTATGACCAGAGCGTGATGCCTCCACCAAGGTCAAAAGTATCTGATCACCCTATAATTTTGCAAGTTCTCTCACTTAAATCGTGAACAGTCAGACATTCCATCTTCGATGCATTTCCTCTGTGACAGACAGAATCTAAATAAAAATCCAGAAATCACATTGTATATATTTGTTAGCTATCAATTGTTGAAATACTGTGTCAAATATGTATTTGATCACTTGATTCCAACATTTTTAATGTTCTGTTCATACCAGTTCCAAACAGTTCCTGTAGTAGGTTGCTCACTGCAGCAGGACTCACTCCTCCACACAGATCTGCTCTATCTGTCTGATTTAGGTCTGGAGACTGGATGGGCTGCTCCAGAACCTTCATATGCTTCTTATGCTTTTTTGTTAAAGCGCCTGACTAAAATCAAATGGAAAGTGTTTCTGACCCTTTAGAACAGCTCTTCTCAAGTGTGGGGCGCGCCCGTTTAGGGGGTCGCCGAATGATTTCAGGGGGGCGCAGGGAGCAGTGCTAATTAAACGCACATAAAAAAGACGAGTGGAAGCAGGAAAAATACAGAGAACGCCTCCACGGTGACAACAGCTGCAGCAGCAAGCGGAGCTGCAACACGGACAGGATCCTGTCAAAAGAAAGACTACTGAGACGATCGCACCACGTAGGCCTACTTTATTGTGTTCAATTATTTTGTCGGCGTTAATGCAACTCGATGCATGAATGAAAGTGCCCGCTCTGCAAGCTGCACCCCTTTCTCTCCCTCTCTCTCATAAACAGTCCACATACAGAGGATCCGCTGCAGTTATTGCAGTGGACACGAGGAAGAAAGGCTTAGTGTAGTGACAGAGGGACAGAGACGAGTCTGGGCTCCGTGTGAGTTTTCAAATCGTCCAAAAAGACCCAAGAATCACAGAGATAGATGACTTGCAACATACGTCACTTCCCGTGCCCCGTGCCGCGTTTCGGTGAAAACAAAGCCCCGAGTACATTGAAAATAATGGGAGATTATCGATTGTAAACTTCAGATACACGTCTAAAAACTACATTTAGTGTTTTGTATCATGTAGTAAAAGACAAACGGAAGGCAAAGGATCAGCGGTTTGACTTTAGACGCTTCACAGACAGAACGGTAAACGTTTAAACTGACCCAGTAGACCCAATGCTAATCATAAGTGCCTGTATCAGACGTGTGTATTTTCAGATTAAAACACCCGTGGATGCTCACGTTTTATGAGAAATGAGCTGACAATCAAAATATAAATACATAATATATATTAATCCACAAAATTATTGGTCTTTTTTGTGATATCAAGAAGTATATCAAGAAACATACTTCTTGATATCAAGTATGTTTCTTGATATCAAGAAACATACTTTTAACTGTAGCTAAGATTGTGCTTGTTTGTTTTATTCATGTTTTATTCATGTTTTTATTCATTTATTGTGTTGGATTTCGTTAAGTTAAATTAAATGTCTGATGTCTTGTCTTTACTGCAATGTGGACATTTATGGTCAACACATCAGGAAAAAACTAGTGTACATACCCGTGGGCTCAAGCTAGTTAGCAGACTAGTTACTTACAATAATAGACATTATTATAATTCAATATCAAACACACAGAGCCTGGTCAAATATTTACACAATTTATTTGTTATAAAATTACTAAACTAATTCGAATAAATGAGTTACTTCTATAAACGGCCAGTGTGTGGAGCCGTTTAGCCGAGGCAGAGAAGCAGCTCTAATCACAGACGTATCTTAATAAAATCAAATCAAATCAAATCAAATCAAACTTTATTTATAAAGCGCTTTTCATACAAACCATGTAACACAAAGTGCTTTACAGTGCATTAAAAACAATTTCAGATACCCCCACCCCCATTTCAATCAATCTCATATTACAAGCTCATACCCCACCCCTCATCCCCGCACACAAAAACACACCCCCACCCTCACACACACACGGACACGCACACACTAAAATACATTTTGCTAAGTTTGCCTACATACATTGGGCTGGGTACAGATGGACCAAAGGCAGCATCATCAGTGGAGCTGTCTGCACCAGGAGCAGAGTCACCTGCAGCCACAGGGCACCAGCCCAGGGCCCAGAGAGGAGATGAGGTCAAGACCAAACCTCCAGGGCCCATGAGCCAGAGCCCAACAGCCACAGCCGACCACAGCTCCTGGTGCAGAGGCTCCTCAGAGGAAACACTGGAAAACCTAAAGGTGATAAGAAAAATTAAAATAAGTAAAAAGATAAGAACTAAAAGTAATTCAGTCAGATAAAACTAATAATAAATGAACAAATAAATAAATATAATAAATAAATAATTACATGTAAAACAATAAATACTAATTAAAAGCTAAGCTAAAAAGATGGGTCTTGAGCCTGCTCTTAAAAACCTGAATGTTCTCTGCGGCCCTGAGGTCCTCCGGCAGACTGTTCCATAGACGGGGGCCGTAAAACTGAAAAGACGCCTCGCCGTGAGTGTGTGTCCTGACTTTGGGAATGACTAGGAGCCTGCTGCCGGAGGAGCGCAGGGTCCGCGAGGGTTCATAAGGTAAAAGCAGTTCTGAAAGATAAGAAGGCCCAAGACCATTAAGACACTTAAAAACCAGTAACAGAACTTTAAAATCGATCCTAAAACACACAGGGAGCCAATGCAGCGATTTTAAAACCGGTGTAATGTGGTCCCGCCCCCTGGTCTTAGTCAGGACACGTGCAGCTGAATTTTGTAATAATTGTAAACCTGAAGTAGACTTTTTGGGAAGACCAGAGAGCAGGGCATTACAATAGTCTATACGACTGGTGATAAAAGCATGCATCAGCGTCTCTGTGTTGGCCCGAGAGAGAATAGGACGGACTCTGGCCATGTTTTTAAGATTATAGAAACCTATTTTTGTGATGTTTTTAATATGTGGGATAAAAGTCAGCTCAGAGTCAAAAATAACGCCCAGGTTTCTTACTTGTGATGATGGATTAAAAACACTCTCTTTGTCGACTGTTGGCTTTAGTCTCACACATCCTTACAAACGCACGGCTGTTTTCTATGGCTCCAGTGGCTAGTTTTACATTTATTTGGCTAAAAAGGAGAAAAAAGCTGAACATTTGTATCTACCGCCATTGACTTGAATGGAATGTTTTCACTGAAAGTGGGCGGGTCCTTTTGTGGAGCAGTAAAAATGCCCGTATGTTGCAAGTCATCTATACGGCCGTTAAAGACTTCAAACCGATAACACCTCATTAAATATGCGCACGGAGAATCAGCCTCGATCACTTTTACTCACGTGTTTGTGATGTTTACTTTGAAAACGTTAAAAATTGGATTGTTTCACTTCCCACTGTGTATTTAGTGACACTGAGCAGGTTTTAACCAGGACTATCCCAGAATTGGACCAGGTTTTAACCAGGACTATCCCAGAACTGGACCAGGTTTTCATCAGGACTGAACATGTTAGTTACCAATGTAACTATAGTTCTATGAGTAGTTAAAGTTAAAACCATTAGCTTGGTTTTATACATTTCTGTTCAGCCTAAAACAAAATGAAATAACATTCTGATCCTAAAAAATATTAAAACTGATGAACACTGGTAATAGGCTATTATGATGTAGGCCTAAAACTAAGTTTATTCATTGAACTACAAAATAGCAATATTTAAATATAATTTGGTGTTAAAATTATGCATCTAAACCTACGTAAATACCACAGACAGACATTTTTTGTACTTTTGCCGAGGGGGGGCGTGGATCATTTTTTTCTATTCTAAGGGGGGCACGGCAAAAAAGTTTGAGAAGCACTGCTTTAGAACACAAACACATGTCTGGACTCTTTGTGAAGCTGAGGCTTTGTAGTTTTAGCCTCATGTGTCTGACTGAGAACAAGCTCTGCACAAAAGAACATCAGGCTTTTAAGTCCGCCTAACATGTCTTTGGTAAATATCAGAATCAGTACAGCTGGAGTCACAGCCTGGGACAGAATGAGGTTTAGTTTATTTTGGGTTTTGACATTTCCTCTTCAAAAGCTGAAGCTATTTTCATTTAAAAATAGTTTTAAAGACCTGTATTACCTTAAAAAGTGTTTAGGCGAAGCTCATTAAAAGTCCACTTTTGGGGTTCTTTTAATTTGTAAAATTAGAGTAAAAACTGATTCTGATCCTGATCCAGAATGGTTGATTTGACTGTGAATAAGGTTTCATTAGATTTTTATCTGTAACATGTCAGGAGGTTGAGAGTTGACTTTATAAGATGGTCGACAAAAATGAATGATTAAGGAAAAGTGGGGGGCGGGGCCCTTTGGGGTTAAAAGTCTTTTCATTCAGATTATAAAATATAAAAGGACTGAGATGTTGTTGTTTTTAAACACACTGATAGAAACGTCTTGTCAGCATTTACTAGTTTTTCACTGAGTAAACAAACCTGAGCTCTATAGAAAACAAACTGGCTGTACAAATACTTCTAATGATTATAATCAGAACAGGTCGTGTTCTCTACAATGTGATGTCATGAGGTCAGATGGTGGCAAGAGCCAGATTATCCTGTTAACCTTAATATTTTCACAATTACATTTTTCTACACAAAGTCTGAAATGTGTCATGTGTGCATAATTAAAAAAGATCAATTGAGAAAGAAACTGTCCACAAAAGCTTTTGGTATGGGTTTTGTTTCCTCTCATGTCATGTCCCTCTGCTTTACAAACATGAGCTGAGGTGAAATTTCATCTAAACTTCCAAATGTGGTTTTCAGCTTCTCAACCTTCACTCAAAGTCTGGTTTTGTCACTGATCCCAGCTCATGTGGCGTGACTCACAAACAGAAAAGTTTTTCTCAAAGTTTATTGTTGTTTATTGAGCATGAGTATGATATCAAAAAAAAAAAAAGATATATACAAAATATCACAATTTAGCCATCAGAATATATACATATCACATTCAGTGTTCACATGCTCAATGGGAGTGGGAAAAATAGGCATCAAATCTCAAGTTATGACATTAATAAGACCAAGTGATGACAGAAATGTACAGAGGTAAATTATTTTAATGACCCGTCTCTTATTTTTACACACCTGCGTGTGTCCTGGTGTTTTATTTGTTATTTTTACTGTCACAAAACAAAAGACAAGTCATCATGAAAACAAAAGCCAAACACATACATTCAAAATGACTGGTCTTCATCAAACTCGCTGAAAGAGTTGTGCTTTCATGTAGATTTCAGATTATTTATAGAAGTGAGAAATGTTTTGATAATGAGGGTTTGTCAGACATCAGCAGAAACAGATTCTTTTAACTTCCTTCTGTTGAATCAATTATCAATGACATGTAGATGAAACCAAAACACAAAACAAACTTGTTGTTGGACCAGATGTTCTAGTGAAGCTTCTTCCTTTAGAATTTCCCTGAAATGACTTTAATGAACTTAAGAATCTTCGGTATTCGACTGAATCATCCTCAGGTTTAGAAAACAGTCTGTTTTGAATTTCTGTTTTCTCTTATTGATTGACTTCTCGTTTTTTTGACCATTTTCACAAGTTGCATTTTTGTGCTGATTTTTTCCATTTTAACTTTTTTATGTTTGGTTTGTTGGTGTGATGTCCGGCATTACTTTGGTATTTGTAACATTTGTAGTTTTTGTAACAATTAAAGCTCAATATGGAACTTTTCCTATCAATTCTAATGGGAATATAAAAGTAGAGGCGGAGGTGAGCCCGTCAAAGGCTCTGTAGATGTAAATCTACTCAGGTGCTTTTCAAGGATGAGGCCTTCAATTTAAGCTTAAGAGGAGACGATCTGCACGTATAGCAAATGTGAAAGGCAGAGATGAAAAAAAAAGGTTTAACGTGAACAAAAACTTAGCAGAGAATTCTTTTATACTGATCAAACATTCTGAATGAACAACATGGATCTAAAACCCACAGAAGAGAGACAGAAAGTGGCTTCAGAATCTTTGGAATATTTTGACGTTTCAATACGGATTTTAGAGGATTTATTTTAGTTTTTCTTTATGTCTTCTGTGGTTTATAGTGAAATGAGACGCAGATTTTCACAGTGAACATCATATACTGTAAAGGTCAAAGGTCAGTACATTCTGCAAATGAGACGTAACTCTGGTTCAGTGATGTCGTCATGAAAAAAAAAAAAAAATTGGATACAGCACAACTGCGGAGACACTAAACCAGAGTTTTGAAATTTCTTCACCCTGAGACATGGTTTCAGAATTATTCATTTTCAGTCTCCTAAAACTCCTGCTTAATGTGGACGATGTTGTTTAGGACAAATATTTGTGCTGAACGCCTGAGCTTGGCTCAGTGTGTGCACGGCTGGTAATAATGTTATGTATAACTCCTAAAAGATTTTATTGGTGTATGTGAACATAATGCAATATGTGTATGAGTGTGTGTGTATATGTTACAGGCAAAGTTGATAATCCAGGCATACAATGCCTAGGCAGTAGATAATCTCTGACAAAGCATCATTTATTGGAATGCAAAGCAAAAACACATACAATTTTAATTAATTACATCCAAACTAGGGCCCAAGGGCCAAACTTGGCCCTCCAGTAGGACAAAGGGAGTGCTGAAGTTTGAGTATCTCTTTGATTACACTTTAT
>JBBPFD010000679.1:175694-185694 GCA_038363315.1 Mugilogobius chulae
ATTTTGAATGTCTGCTTTTATTGGAGATAGGCAAAAAATGGATATTGAGTATATCATAGTAAAAACTGCTCGAAATAATTTGATATATAAATACAGATGAAAAAAAAATCACAATACGCTATAGAAAACATGACATTTTCATCCATTTTAATTTTCGCACTCACTCATGTCTCGTGTTTTAACAAAATTTGTATCAAACCAAATCAAAAACAAACCATATCAAAATCTTCTTTAACTGCATTTTTTTCTTGCGTAACCAACCAAATCAACACAACAAGGCAAGGCTTTGCAGGGGTGGCCAAAACATTTCTTCAGGATGAACAAATAAATACATGTCAAGGGCGGATACTTTGTTTTTTTTTTTTAAACTTAAACAATAAAATTTTTTTCACTGAGATCTATAATGATGTAATGATATCATTCTTTTAATGGGGTTTTAGGGAATTGACTTTCCCTTTTAAAAAAAATATTAAATGTAAAATGTGTTCAAATAAATACCCCTAACATCAGCAGGTGAATTAGTCCACTGGAGGCCAAGTTTGGATGGTAATTAATTAAAATTGTAAGTGTTTTTTTTTTTTTGCATTCAAAGAAATATGCTTTGTCAGAGATTATCTACTTGCCTAAAAATTTTCAGGCATTGTATAGAATGCCTAGGCAAAGTAGATAATAACACAACTATTTCCTACTTTGCCTGAAAACACGGATTATCAACTTTGCCTGGAACATATATATTTAATATCATATTCCTGTGGCTTTACTTGTAATGGTCAGCTGATCAAGGTCACATGACCCACTCATTACGTTAAAAGCGGGTCACCTGTTACACACTTCTTAAATAAGCCCTGATGGAGACACCTCAGTGTCAAGCGTGTTGGCCTGTCCCTGACTTAATACAGGACTTTGTTATTTTTCTACTACAGAGTGCCTCAGATTTTATCTCTGCCTTTCCCACACATTTGCTATACGTGCAGATCGTCTCCTCTTAAGATTATAATGGGAATTATTTGGCTGTTGTATTTTTTGTGTCTTTTGTTCTTTTGCTGCCATTTTTTTTTGCAGCTTTGTTTTATTGCAGCTCTATCGGTTATTTTACTTGCCAGTACTTGTATCTCTTGTACTTTGCAGTACTTTGTAGTACTTTTTTTTTTCTATTGACTTTGAAGGCTATTTTTCATCTGTTGTCTCTGGAAGCTGTTTAAATGTTCTCCCTAAAAAAAACAAACAAACTGAATTAAGACATCAACTGAACATAATACAGCAGTGAATGTAATACACAAAGCCTATTTAACAGTGTACACAAATACCATAGCCTGTAAAAATATCTACAATAGTGCTACTGCTAACTATAGTCAAATTAACTGATACTATAAAAACATACAGAAAAACAATTATGCAAGATATAGAGCACACATAATCACATATAATTACAAAGCTGAGAACAAGGTAGATACTTATCAATGTTGACATGTTTGATATGATGTTAGCCATACTTGGAGATGTTTTTTTAAGACTGTAGGAGGCAGCTCACTGATATTTTCAGGGACTATGAGCCACTCCTGGGATGCTTGAACAGAAAAGGCACTTCTCCGGAGTGGAACAACAGTCTCCTTGAGCTGTGCCTCACTGATAAACACTGAAAAAAGTGAGGTGATGACAAACCATGTATGACTTGAAAAATTAGACAGAGATTTGAGGATTTGATAACATTTTCCCAACTTAAGAGATGATGTTTTTGTGAAATGGTGCAGTGGTGGAACCTTTGTGGTTTTTATCCAGTATTTGTATGGTTTGTTTGTGTAAAGACGCTACTGATTTGAAAAAGATTTTGTTTGTCTGTGACCATGTGGTTAACAGTTATGTCAGACATAATCATTGAATGCATAAATAACTGGCTGACTGGAGTGATTAATTAGACCCAATGAATCCCAAACTGAACATAACAAGTTTTACTAAATTGCAAACTTTTTAAATATGAGAATTGAATGTTAGTTTTGAATCCATTATAACACCAGTATATTTATATTCTGTTTTTCACTGGCTACAAAAACATCTGCATCATTGGTCCATATGTTTGAACTAAGAACATGCACCGTTTGATTAACAATCAGTGCGTTTACACCTGCAGGGAAATCAGACTAGGCTAAAACCTCTCAACAAGGAAAAATCCGAGGCAACTCTGATTAATAAATGAAAAGTCCTTTATTGGAAGTGGAAATGCTGGAGCCAGGTGTTTAAATAGGCTACCAGTCACATGAGTCGATCACATGATCTAATATATTAGGCAAACATTATAAAACACAATACTATTTATATTCAAAAAATATAAAACATTGGCGATATGGTATGATATGGAAATATCTATGTAGGGACAACCATTAGAAAAATGAACAGAGATGTACATGACATAGATAAGTCTACAACATCCAAATATCACAAAAGGCACGTACTTCATGAAGAATAGACAAAAATAGATCAAAAGACTAACCGGAGCTCCGGAACCTCAAAGAACACATGCTACCAGATACACCCACTTATGATACACAATTACAAAAACACAGAAAAATCAACTTCTTCATTAAGACCGGGATATGTGTTTGCTTTGAGTGTCTCTATCCAAAAGGTTTCTCTTTGTGTCAGGGTCCTGATGCGGTTTCCTCCTCTTATGGTTTTTGGAATCACCTCTATGACCACGACTTTAAGGTGGTTAGCATTACATTGACTTGAGGCCTTGAAGTGTTTGGCAATGGGGTAGTTGTGGTTTTGTGAACGAATGGCATATTTGTGCTCTGCAAATCTATCCTTTAATCGTCTCTTAGTTAATCCAACATAGAAACATCCACAAAGACAATCCAGTCGATATATGACATGAGTAGTATTGCAATTGGCATATTTGCCCCGTTTACATGACGGCTTTATTCCGAATAAAGATAATTTATTTCTGAATTAAAACTAATTCCGCTTAAAAAAGACCATGTAAACACTTAATTCCTAATAAAAAGTTTATTCGGATTTCCGAATGATTTTATTCCTTTCTCATGTAACCGTTTTATTCGGAATAATAATTATTCCGTTCACACTGCGCATGCTCGCACGTTGTCTTTCTGACGGCGATGACGCACTGCAAGATGGCGGCACGGACACGAAACTTTTTTGTTTTGTATTTACGTGCGCTACAGGAGCTACAAATAATGAAAGAGTGGGTGGGAGAAAACACGAAACACTCACCTTTTCGCAGAGGCAGCGGAAAGTTTTGAACAAGAAGTGTACGTCATGTACGCGGAGAGAGACGCTGCGATAATCCAAAACAAGTGGAACTGGAACAACTTTTCCTCCGCTCACAGAACATGACGTGGAGCTGATGATTCTCCAGCTGCTGCTTATAGACTTCATCGGAACGACTCCAAAAAAAGTTAGTATCATTGCGTCCGTGGCGTTACAACAATCCTAGGTGATAAAAAAGCCAAAAGCCGGTATCTCGTATCCAGCGGATGTGTGTTTTTCCGGTAGACGTAATTACGTAATGACGTATGTGCGTTCCCTTTCCTCTCTCTTTCTAACCCAGACGTTAAGCGGAATAAGATAAAGCCGATTTAGCGTGTTTAACATGTAAACCTTTATTGGAATTATTATTTCTATGTAAACTTGAAGGAAAATATTTTAATTCCGAATTAATTAATTCGGAATAATTAATTCAGAATTAAGAAAAATCATGTAAACGTGGCCATTGTTTACAGTAGAAGGTTTTGCATCCAGATGAATCCTTAAACATCCTTGATTTGTTGATGTGTGTGCATTGTTTGCATGTTCCACACTGAAATGTACTGACTGGTTGTGGGAGGAAAGTCTGGGATCTTGTTGCCGGAAGATAATTTTAACCAGTTTATCTTTTAGGGTTGGTGCCCTTCTCACCGCAAATAATAGGGATCCGCAAACACAGGAAGCAGGGTGGGATCACTGCGTAGAATATCCCAGTTACTTTTAATGATATTCCTAACATCATTGGTTAATCACCGTCTCCCAGTTTTGCTCCTGTTTACATGTGAGAGAGTAAACCGATTACCCTGGAGAGACTGGTCCTGCTGTATCAGATTCACTACTGCAGGATTCAGACTGTGTCATGTTGATTTACCTAAATATTGATTATTATTAGTAAGTATTTGTAAGATTATCTGTAAAATGACACACTGATCTTTCTGGGACAAGTAGTACTGTTTTAAACATTTAGATCTGTGTTAAACATGTGGTTAAATATTTGGCTGTGTGTTCCACTTTGTGCAGGAGCTTGTTTGTTGTTTACATGAGTCTGAAATCAGACTACAATCGGTCGGGACCACGTGCACCAACTGGTTTTCTGAAAACCTGTTTACAGCTCCTCAACAGCTCTGCCTTTGGCTAAAACTGGTTTAAATCAGACTAGGCTAGTTATCTGGTTTTCCTGGCTCCATGTATACGCTCTGAATGAGTTTTAGGCCTGACTGATTTAACCAATGTGTTACGTGATTCATGACTTGTGATAGTTTGTCTGCTGCTTGATTCCTGGTTTTGTCATTTACATAAGAAACTGTATCATTGACGCACATTGATTGAATACATTTAGACAGACTGAGGGAAGGTCATTAATATATAAAGAAATGAGCAATGGGCCTAGGACAGATCCGTGTGGAAACCCTGTATTCAGAGAAAGATAAAGAGAAATATTAACATCATTAAGTGCGATTTGATAGGATATTGTCCATTTTATTGTACCTGAACAAAAGTTGAATTTGCTGAGTTTTGCTATGACTCTTTCATGAGTCTTGTAAACTGTAACATTGCAAAATGACTACAATTGTAATATTGTCCTCTCAAAAATGAGTTCAGTGAGTCTCAATTTTATATAATGTGTTTATTTTTTATGATAACATGGACCAGAGTCGGGACTAAACATGGACCAGCAAATGTTTTGATAAGGACTTAGAGGGTGTGTCAGACATCAGCAGGAACAGATTCTTTTAACTTTCTTGTGTTGAATTAATGATCGATGACATGTAGATGAAACCAAAACACAAAACAAACTTGTTGTTGGACCAGATGTTCTAGTGAAGCTTCTTCCTTTAGAATTCCCCTAAAATGACTTTAATGAATATAAGAATCTTCGGCATTCAACTGAATCAACCTCAGGTTTACAAACAATCTGTTTTGACTTTCTGTTTTCTTATTGATTTTTTGATTGATTTGTGTATTTATTGTTACTTTAAGTCTCTAAAACTCATTTTTAGTTAATTTACCTTAAGCCAGCACTTCTCAAGTGTGGGGCGCGCCCGTTTAGGGGGCGCCGAATGTCTTCAGGGGGGGCGCGAGGAGCAATGCTGATAAATGCACTTAAAAATACGAGTGGAAGCAGGAAAATACAGAGAAAGCCTCCACAGCGACAACAGCTGCAGCAGCGAGTGGAGCTGCAACATGGACAGGATCCTGTCAAAAGAAAGGCTACTGATGCAGATAAAACAGGAAACGAACGCACCACGTAGGCTGTGATTCATTATTTTGTCGGCATTAACCAACTCGATGCACGCGATGCATGAATGAAAGTGTCCCGCTCTGCTGCTGCTCCTTTTCTCTCTCTCTCTCATAAACAGTCCACACACAGAGGATCTCTTCTGCTGTAGTTATTGCAGTGGACACGAGGAAGAAAGGTCTGCTGTACTGACAGCGGGACAGAGACGAGTCTGAGCTCCGTCTGAGTGTTTAAATCGTCCAAAAAGACCCAGAAATGACGGAGATATGACCTGTTAAAGACTTCAAACCGATAACACCTCATTAAATATGTACACGGAGAATCAGCCTCGATCACTTTTACTCACGTGTTTAACCAGGACTATCCAGAACTGGACAAGGTTTTAACCAGGACTATCCCAGAACTGGACAAGGTTTTAACCAGGACTATCCCAGAACTGGACCAGGTTTTAACCAGGACTATCCCAGAACTGGACAAGGTTTTAACCAGGACTATCCCAGAACTGGACCAGGTTTTAACCAGGACTATCCCAGAACTGGACAAGGTTTTAACCAGGACTATCCCAGAACTGGACCAGGTTTTAACCGGGACTATCCAGAACTGGAACCAGGACTATCCAGAATGACATAAAATACCCAGAACTGGACCAGGTTTTAACCAGGACTATCCCAGAACTGGACCAGGTTTTACCAGGACTATCCCAGAACTGGACCAGGTTTTAACCAGGACTATCCCAGAACTGGACCAGGTTTTAACCAGGACTATCCAGAACTGGACCAGGTTTAACCAGGACTATCCCAGAACTGGACAAGGTTTTAACCAGGACTATCCAGAACTGGACCAGGTTTTAACCAGGACTATCCCAGAACTGGACAGGTTTTAACCAGGACTATCCCAGAACTGGACCAGGTTTTAACCAGGACTATCCCAGAACTGGACCAGGTTTTAAACCAGGACTATCCCAGAACTGGACAAGGGTTTTAACCAGGACTATCCCAGAACTGGACCAGGTTTTAACCAGGACTATCCCAGAACTGGACAAGGTTTTAACCAGGACTATCCCAGAACTGGACCAGGTTTTAACCAGGGACTATCCCAGAACTGGACAAGGTTTTAACCAGGGACTATCCCAGAACTGGACCAGGTTTTAACCAGGACTATCCCAGAACTGGACCAAGGTTTTAACCAGGACTATCCAGAACTGGACAAGTTTAACCCAGTGGGACAGGTTTTAACCAGGACTATCCCAGAAACTGGACAAGGTTTTAACCAGGACTATCCCAGAACTGGACCAGGTTTTAACCAGGACTATCCCAGAACTGGACAAGGTTTTAACCAGGACTATCCCAGAACTGGACCAGGTTTTAACCAGGACTATCCCAGAACTGGACAAGGTTTTAACCAGGACTATCCCAGAACTGGACCAGGTTTTAACCAGGACTATCCCAGAACTGGACCAGGTTTTAACCAGGACTATCCCAGAACTGGACAGGTTTTAACAGACTATCCGAACTGGACAAGGTTTTAACCAGGACTATCCCAGAACTGGGACAAGGTTTTTAACCAGGACTATCCCAGAACTGGACCAGGTTTTAACCAGGACTATCCCAGAACTGGACAAGGTTTTAACCAGGACTATCCCAGAACTGGACCAGGTTTTAACCAGGACTATCCCCAGAACTGGACAAGGTTTTAACCAGGACTATCCCAGAAACTGGACCAGGTTTTAACCAGGACTATCCCAGAACTGGACAAGGTTTTAACCAGGACTATCCCAGAACTGGACCCAGGTTTTTAACCAGGACTATCCCAGAACTGGACAAGGTTTTAACCAGGACTATCCCAGAACTGGACAAGGTTTTAACCAGGACTATCCAGAACTGGACCAGGTTTTAACCAGGACTATCCCAGAACTGGACAAGGTTTTAACCAGGACTATCCCAGAACTGGACCAGGTTTTAACCAGGACTATCCCAGAACTGGACAAGGTTTTAACCAGGACTATCCCAGAACTGGACCAGGTTTTAACCAGGACTATCCCAGAAACTGGAACAAGGTTTTAACCAGGACTATCCCAGAACTGGACCAGGTTTTAACCAGGACTATCCCAGAACTGGACCAGGTTTTAACCAGGACTATCCCCAGAAACTTGGGACAAGGTTTTAACCAGGACTATCCAGAACTGGACCAGGTTTTTAACCAGGACTATCCCAGAACTGGACAAGGTTTTAACCAGGACTATCCCAGAACTGACAGGTTTTAACCAGGACTATCCCAGAACTGGACCAGGTTTTAACCAGGACTATCAGAACTGGACAAGTTTTAACCAGGACTATCCCAGAACTGGACCAGGTTTTAACCAGGACTATCCCAGAACTGGACAAGGTTTTAACCAGGACTATCCCAGAACTGGACCAGGTTTTAACCAGGACTATCCCAGAACTGGACAAGGTTTTAACCAGGACTATCCCAGAACTGGACCAGGTTTTAACCAGGACTATCCCAGAACTGGACAAGGTTTAACCAGGACTATCCCAGAACTGGACCAGGTTTTAACCAGGACTATCCCAGAACTGGACCAAGGGTTTTTAACCAGGACTATCCCAGAATGGACCAGGTTTTAACCAGGACTATCCCAGAACTGGACAAGGTTTTAACCAGGACTATCCCAGAACTGGACCAGGTTTTAACCAGGACTATCCCAGAACTGGACAGGTTTTAACCAGGACTATCCCAGAACTGGACAAGGTTTTAACCAGGGACTATCCCAGAACTGGACAGGTTTTAAACCAGGACTATCCCAGAACTGGACCAGGGTTTTAACCAGGACTATCCCAGAACTGGACCAGGTTTTAACCAGGACTATCCCAAAAAAAAAAAAGAACTGGACCAGGTTTAACCAGGACTATCCCAGAACTGGACAAGGTTTTAACCAGGACTATCCCAGAACTGGACCAGGTTTTAACCAGGACTATCCCAGAACTGGACAAGGTTTTAACCAGGACTATCCCAGAACTGGACCAGGTTTTAACCAGGACTATCCAGAACTGGACAGGTTTAACAGGACTTATCCAGACTGGACCAGTTTACCAGCTATCCCAGAACTGGACAAGGTTTTAACCAGGACTATCCAGAACTGGACCAGGTTTTAACCAGGGGACTATCCCAGAACTGGACAAGGTTTTAACCAGGACTATCCCAGAACTGGACCAGGTTTTAACCAGGACTATCCAGAACTGGACCAGGTTTTAACCAGGACTATCCCAGAACTGGACAAGGTTTTAACCAGGACTATCCAGAATGGACCAGGTTTTAACGGACCAGGGGTTTTAACCAGGACTATCCCAGAACTGGACCAGGTTTTAACCAGGGACTATCCCAGAACTGGACCAGGTTTTAACCAGGACTATCCCAGAACTGGACCAGGTTTTAACCAGGACTATCCCAGAACTGGACCAGGTTTAACCAGATATCCAGACTGGACAGGTTTCATCAGGACTGAACATGTTAGTTACCTATGTAACTATAGTTCTATGAGTAGTTAAAGTTAAAACCATTAGCTTGGTTTTATACATTTCTGTTCAGCCTAAAACAAAATGAAATAACATTCTGATCCTAAAAATTATTAAAACTGATGAACACTGGTGATAATATTATGTAAAACTGAGTTTTTCATGAACTACCAAATTAGACATTTTTAAACATAATTTGGTGGTTAAAATTATGCATCTAAACCTAAATACCACAGACAGACATGTTTGTTCTTTTGCAGAGGGGGTAGGGTGCGGGTCATTTTTTCTATTCCAAGGGGGGGCACGACAAAAAAAGTTGAAGAAGCATTGGCTTAAGCTGTGTTGTGAAAGTGTGTATATAGTGTGATGTGTGGTGAGGTTTTTTTATTCACTTTGCAGACACATAGTATATATACACTATATATAAAACAGAAGCATGTAATCTCATGTGACTATTTTGTCTCTACACGCAAATTAAAGATGAGAAAAAAAGTGTTGATGCGAGTTTCGTTTCCCAGACCTTTGCATCATGGATCACTCACTTATTCATCTGAGCTAAACGGCTGATGACGTCAGCGCAGTGCGGGAGACCTAATGACTGCTACTGTACTACAGTTGTGGACAGATTAATACGGCTTTTTAGACCTTTGCTGTTAAATATTTGCTTGTGATGATGATTTATATAGATGCTTAAGGTTTGTTTAACCGCTTAGTGTAGTTTAAACAGACACATTTAAACGTAGAATCGTATTTTGGCCGTAGAAAGCCGCCAGATTTCCCTGACGCACAGAGCTGGGAGCGTGAGGCAGAATCCGACCTGCCTCATCTTTGTACAAACTCCATTTACTGTCAAATTAAGTCACTAAAGTGCTCACTTTTACATATATTCTCTTTCTTGACAATTAGAAGACAAAGCACTCGAAAAAAGTACGTCTACAAACACATTTTTATGAAGGTTAATTTGTCTTTTTATTTCTGAAACTTTTTT
>JBBPFD010000679.1:188194-219762 GCA_038363315.1 Mugilogobius chulae
CCTGGTGTATGGTCGAGCAGAGTCCATATACTCAGTGACAGAGTTCAGTAGGGTGAGACTTGCATCTTCCACTCCTCGCCTTGCCTTATATGCAAATTGAAGAGGGTCCAGTCTGTCCTGTAGTGAGCATGCCAGCTGTTTCTCCACAACTCTCTCCATGCATTTGCACAGGACAGACGTCAGGGCCACTGGTCTGTAGTCCTGTGGATTCTTGGCATGTGGCTTTTTGGGGATTGGAATGACTGCTGATTCTCTCCACAGATCAGGAACACACTGTAGGTCAAGGAGCAGTTGGAATAACTGAGTGAAAACTCCCCCTAACTGAGAGGAGCACTCCTTTAGGACCCTTCCCTTCAGACGATCCGGGCCAGCAGTTTTATTTGGGTTGATTTTACCCAAAATGGAGGAAACCATAGCTTCACTGACTATTATGTCAGGAGGAGCAGGACAGGGGGCTGAAGGAGTCCAGGTGTGAGGTGTGCTGCTTTTTTTATTTTTTTATTTAACCTTTATTTAACCAGGAAAGTCCCATTGAGATTCGAAGATCTCTTTTGCAAGGGAGTCCTGGCCAAGAGGCTTCCACAACACAACACAAAACATTTTAAAACAAACAAAAAGACATAATTAAAAACAGTTAAAAACAGTTACAGGTTAATGACTGCATTTCCAGGTCTTTCAAAAGAGAGTCAAAACTAGCCATAGAGACAAGAGTTTGGAGCTTAAAAACTCTCTGTAAAAAATTCCAATCTGTGGGAGCACAGTACTGAAAAGACATTTTCCCTTTTTCTGTTCTAACATTGGGAACAATCAATGAGTAGACATCCTGAGAACGCAACTGATGAGGTCCATACTGTTGAAGCGAGTGAAATGGCTATTTAGTTCTTCTGCAAAGGAGGCAGGATCTGGACAGTTCAGCCCAGCAGATTTTGGGGCTCTGCCCATCATGATGTTAAGCCCTCCCATGCCTCCCTTACATTTCCAGATGTAAGCTTATTTTCCACACGGTTCTTGAAGTTGCGCTTTGCCATTGTGCTCTTTTTTTTATTCGCTCTGAGCACGGAACGTTGCCTGGCTACTTCCGGGTTATAGGCTGTACGTACACCCATTTCCGGTTCGAGGAGGCGCTGTATCAGGCTAGTTGTAGTTGTAGTGAGTAGAACAAAAACAAATCGAAAATGAGCGTTTTTAAAGTGAAAGAGAGGAAAACCACTTTTTTGAAAGTAAGGACCTCTGGTTTGTACTGCTGTGTGCCACATTGTAGTAACTCTTCGCGTTACACAAACGTGAGTTTTCACATTTTTCCGAATGATGTTTCTCTTCGGGCACAGTGGCTAGCAAAAATTCGTCGAGAGCACTTCACTCCAGTCAATTGTACTCGTGTATGTAGCCGACACTTTTTACCGACAGACTTGGTTATTTCACCGAAAGGGCTACGATTGCTTAAGAAGGGGGCTGTGCCGGTTTTGTTTGCCTGGAATGGCTATACCCAGCCCAAATCCAGACTGAGTGTGTGGGAGCGCCGACCGCCTCCTCCGCAGACAGACAGCCCGCCTGCGGATCCACAACCAGTGCCAGAGGAGGACGATGTTATTGATAATATGATCGATCATGACTATTGTGTGACAGCAGCGACAGGGGCTATGGCCAGTGAGCTTTTGGACGATGTCGAAACTCTTCAAAGGAGGATCAGAGAGCTTGAGGCCCAAACAGAAAAGTTGCACCTACAGAGCCGCTTTGGTCTACAGCGCATTGCTGGTTCCGATCATCAGATCCGCTTCTTTACCAGGTGAGACCGAGTTAAATGAAAAAAATGTTACCTGCGGTCTGTACAGATTTGTTTTATTTATTCTGTGAACTGTTGCCACCTAATTAATTCATCATATTGTCAGATTCGCCTCCTACCGGCATTTTCAGTACTTTTGGAGACTGATTGAGCCTGCTGTCACAACAAAGATGGTGCGGATTACCAGCGTTAGATCAAACCCTGGAGCTAGCTCTGACACCACAGTGCATCACACACAAACGGTAAGATTTATGATTTGTAGTTTTTCCATTCCATTGTGAGTATTAGAGTTTCAATTAGTTGTCTTAATTTAAAGGAGAATATTGTGTAAAATCTATTTTCTAAGTGCTTAACCTTTTTTTTTATAACTGCCTTCTCTCATCATTAGTTTACTCAAAGTTTTATTAAGAATGATTCCTGCATGTTTGAGTAATCTTGAATTGTCCTGCAACTGATGATTGTCCTCACCTACCACCTATCCCTGCCCACTTTTCTGTATTTAATTGTGATTATTCAAAAAACCACGTTGCCACTTAAAAACAATAAAAAAATAAAAATTTAAATCTGCTGCATCTTGCAATAAAATCTTACATTAAAGAGGCAGAGATTATCTTTTTGCACAAGAAGTAAATTGAGCGCTTTCTATTCTATCTATCCACTGACTAAAATGCTAAGCAGTAAATGTTATAATTTAGTACATTATGTGGCAAAATTGAATTAATATTTAGTTTTAATACATAGTTTATGATGTAAACTTTATTTGTTACAGAAACTTCCACCCATTGATGAGTTCTTGCTCTTCCTCATGTATCTGTCGGTGGGCCTCTATCCCCAAGATTTAGCAGAAAGATTTGGCATTCACCGCACCACTGTTAGCCGGATCATTGCCACATGGACTAACTTTCTGTATGAGCTTCTAGGAAAGAAACGCCTGTGGTTACCCCAAGAAGTTGTCCAAGCTAATCTTCCACCTGAGTTTGCCGCTTTTCCTGACACCCAGGTAGTTCTTGACTGCACTGAAATCTACTGTCAAACTCCATCTGACCTCCTTCTCCAAAGTGAAGTGTATTCTACATACAAGTCACATTCAACACTGAAAGCAATGATCGGCATTGCACCTCATGGTGCCATCACTTTCATTTCAGCGTTGTATGCAGGTTTAACAAGTGATAGGGAGATTTTCAAGCAGTCGGGAATTGCACACCTGCTAAAGCCTGACATGGCAATCATGGTGGACAAAGGATTCCTTGTGGACAATGTGGCTCCGTGTAAAGTGTACCGGCCTGCTTTTCTTTCAAAGAAGAGCCAGATGAGCGCAACCGATGTCCTTCAGACACAGTCCATTGCTCGTCTTAGAATCCACGTGGAAAGATGCATTCGGCGAGTCAAAGAGAACAAGCTGTTTGACAGAGTTATTCCAGTTTCCGTTTGTGGAAATATTGATTCACTCTTTAGCCTAGCCTGTATGCTGGTCAACTATCAACATGGACCGCTGGTGAAGGCATGGGCAGCTCTAAATTGACAACATTTGGTAAATTAGGTTTGTAAATAGTGTTTTGAGGGGCCTGTTATGTAAAATTCACTTTTATCATTAATTTAAACATATTTGTATTCAGATTAGTTTATACATGTTTGAGTAAGTTAGTTTTGTTTTACTATGAAAAAAGTGTAAATTACTGATCCACAGATGTCATAGTTTACTACTAAATGCATGTAAAACCCAGCAAAGAGTTGGCCTCTATCCATGGTGTTGATGAAATGAAATGCGTATACAAAAAACACAGCATATCTCTTCAAAGTGCAAATGTATTTATAATGCTATGTTAATATTTATGATTCCAACATTCATTTCATGTACAGTATGTATTTACATCTTCACATTTCTTGACACATTTTTAGACAGAAACAGGTAAAAGTGGTACATTCTTTGTATTTTGTAATCATTTAATTGTTGTTGATTGTTAATGAAAATCAAATGTTTTTTTTTATTGTAAGTTCTTTTCAGTATTATTAAGGTAATGCAAAACTGTATGTGATGCACTGAGCATGCACAAATTGCTTCAGTAAATGAAGACAAAAAAAAACTTCTCTTTTGTATGGTTTTCTACTCTTTTAACAAACATGTACTGGATATATTTAAATTTAAATATAGAGAGAACAAAAAAAAAAAACAATAAAAGAGATTAAATTTGATTCAAAGACAGTCGGACAGTGTGCAAAACATGTCAACCATTGAGCTAAACATTTGCTCATACAACCTATTCAGTGGACAAATAGAAGTAAAAGTAAAAATAATCACTCTTTGCTTTAAGTGTTTTGGCCACCTCGGCATCTTTGTAAATGCGCTGGACAAGAAGATCATCTTCAGCTAAACAACAAAGTCACACCAGTCCAAACCAGTTAGGAGGAGTTGCCCCTGCACCTGCCAGTAGTATGTGTGGCTCTGTTTTACTTTAAGTACTCCGCCCTGCATTTTCAGAAAAGCACAGTCAACATAGCTTTTTACATTGGGGCACTTTATTTCCAGCAGACCAAATGGTGGACTTTCCAAAGGGTCAAAGACCACACCATCTGGAGAGGTGCCTAACCACGGTGCATCAGGATGGATTACAAACCCACATGGCCAGTAGTTGGTGTTTTTAACACGGCAATATTCAGCAACAGCAACAGGCTCCAGTGCTAAACCCCTCTTCATGGCTGGTGTGGCTGCTGTTCCTCTCCGGATCCTCTGTGCCAGACTGAAAGCAGTACTGCATCCTCTTACATGGCAAACTTCCCTGAACCTTGAAGATGTGATGCGAGGTGCACGAACACGATGCCATTCCACATTGTTGCTTTGTTCCCTGGTGGCAAGCTCAATCTTATGGGCCATCTCCAACGTTGTTGCTAGTGACTTTAGATGCAGTTGTTGTTGATGGTTTAAAACAAACTGGCATTCTGTTGGCTCCAGTCGATAGCCATCTAGTGGCAGACGTGGTGGTGGAGGAGCATCTGGGTGGCGAATAACTACCTGACTTACAGGTAGTGGATGCTGGTAGGAGATGGGACTACCCTCCTGGACTTTGCCATAAACTGAATCCACCAAGGGGACATTTGCACTGATGGCCATTGTAGTGATAAGTGGCGCAAGGTCTGCTGGAAAGTCTTTGTAGACTTCATCAACTCTGAGGACATCTGGATCAGGTGTGTCTTCACGCACAGCCTTATAACGTTTATTCCTTTAGATAAAAACACTTGATCAGAATTGTCATTAAAACAATAACCCTGCAAACAGACCTACCTTACACCATCTCCAACCATACGCTGCTTTGGTTTGCCTGAGATGAAGACCATGTCCCTTACACGGCCTGGTTTAACACCCTTTAAACAGACAAAAATTAACTAGACCAAAAGTAATTAAGCCTATGAGACTGGTTATGGGTGTGCTTACCAGGGTACGTGGCTTGTGCCAGCTTTGTTGTGTCTCAGTACAGCTGAGTACAGGTGGCACAGCTGTAAGTTTGAGAGTGGAGTAGTGTGCAGTCTGATAGAGTAGTGCAACACCATGGTTGCATAGAACTGTCCCAGCCACACAACTACACTCAGCCTCTGCTATTTCCACTGGGCAGCAGTCTTCAAACATAATCTAAAAAATAAAAAACAAATAAACAAACACACACACAGGTATGTATGTATGTATGATCATACATACATAGGAAACTAAGCATATACTTATTTGTAATACAATATTCTGGTTTATTGGTATAATAAAGTAATAAAGACGTTATGTTAATAAAATTGGTATGTATGTATGTAAAATCAATTTTACATAGTGTCACCAGGTGGCAGCACAGAAAGAGTTTTTCGTCGAGTCAGTTTTCGTTATTTTTTAATATTTAGAGTGGGTAAGAGATTGTGATAAGCATTATACATTTTAGTTCTTTTAAACAACGTTATATTGCTTATTTTAACTCTACCAAAAATGAAGAGTCGGGACGCGAACCCGCGCCTTCAAGACGGGAAAAGACAAAAGTCAGATGAGCTAACCACTCGCCCACAGCACAGGTACTAATATCTTGCAAAATAGTTATATTTGTTACCCAACCCAAATCTACGTGTTAAAAAAAAATAATAATAAAACATGAAATTTTTATTTAGACACAAACAAGTAACAGACAAATCCTTTCTGTTTTCCCTACTCTGAGGTCGTGTGGTTTCTCATGTTTCTTCATAGATCTGAAACAGACTGCCCTGACGCTCACTCTGCCTGCAGTATCTTTGTTTGAAACTGTGGAAAATTAAGACAGCGCATGAATAAATCTGAAGTTATGCTAACATCATATTATAATAATGTTATCTTAAACACACACACATACATAACATCTGATCGAGTTAAAAATGACACAATAGCTAGCCATTGCCATTAAGCCAAACTTGACAGTTATTGAAAAAACAACTTACCTTCGTAGTTGTCGATATAATTAGAAACATAAACTTGTAGTCCTTCTCCCGCTTACTCTTGTGAGCAGTCGTGTATGTTTTTTATAATGCGGTCGACATCGTTAATAGTGATTTTGGCAAATCTTGAAGGCATCTCGTATAAAACGTCGCCATGACAACGCAGCGGCAGAGTCCTGACCGGAAATGGGTGTACGTACAGCCTTAACCCCGGAAGTAGCCAAGCACGTTCCATGCACAGAGCGAATTCCTTTTCCAACTCTCTCACTCTGACCTTGTCCCCATGTAGAAATGCATTCCTCTTTTCAACCAAGCAGATCTTCATGTCTCTGCTGAACCACTTTTTGTTATTTGGGTGTATAGTGATCTCCTTTACTGGGCTAACAATGTCTTCACAGAATAAAATGTATGATGTTAAGACTTCTGTCAGCATATTAGGATCATGGTTACAGTCTGTAAAAAACAAATCCCAGTCTGTCAACTCAAAACACCCCCTTAATGTTTCTACTACATCATTATTCCAAACTAATGGATTTTGTTATAGGTTTCTCTGTCTTAAGTTTTGAACGATATTTTGGAAGTAGTAAAATCACATTGTGATCAGAGAGGCCAAGTGGTGGGCGGGGGTTTTGTCACATATGCATGAGGGATGTTGCCAAAGCACAAGTCCAATGTGTTTTGTCCTCTAGTTGGAATGGTGACATACTGTTCTAAAGTGGGCAGGTGTGTGGCAATGTCACATTTGTTGAAATCACCCAGGAGGAACACAGGCTGGTCACCAGTTTGATTTAATGCTTTGTACATATCAGCAATCCGTTCAGCGGCCAGATTGTAGTCTGGGCCTGGAACATATGCTAAAATAATGGTGATCTGTGCGAACTCACGAGGAAGGTAATGAGGTCGAAAAGACACGCTCATGAGTTCATAATGCTTACAGCACCCTGTCTCCCTGACTGTGATGTTTGTTGCCCACTTGTTGTTGACAGCCATACAGAGCCCGCCTCCAATTGACTTCCGCGTTCTCGCAGCATCCCTGTCAAATCGGATGATATTAAATCCGTCTAAGTGTACATCCACGTCTTGAGAGAGCCACGTTTCCGTAAAACAAAACAGGCTCGTTTGTTTATAGTCTGGGTCTGACTTTATCAGCAGAGAAAGCTCATCGGTTTTTGTTCCGCAGCGATCTGACATTTGACAGCGTGATGGCAGGTAGCGGTAGCCGGCTTCCTCTCCGCCTCAGTCTGTTCCGTATTCCTCCTCGTGATCCCCTTTTCCTACGGATCCGCTTCAATCTGTACCCACGGCACAGCTCCGGAGGACATCTTTCATCAGATGGGATATATCCACTGGTTTCGGTTGAGCCTGGCCCAACTCAAACAGGTAAGCCGCGTATAGCTAAGCCTACCCGGCATGGTAATGAGTGGTTGCTGGGTTGTATCCAGTCCGTTTACCATAAAAAAGCCCGCATAGATCACTGTTGTCATCAGCATTATGTTGCCTCAGTGAACGCTCCTCAAACACGCAAAAAATGCATAAACTTTCAGTCAAACATCAGCCTTGTCGAGAGTCGCTTCACCTCGCGGTGCAGCGCCCTAACATCTTTAGGTAGCGGATAAAGGCACTGATCTAAACTCTTCGTGGTACGTAGCGCGTGTCCACATCGCTCTTCTTCTGTGTATTTAATGTTAAAGACTTGCAGGTTAAAAAAGCGGTTTATTAACAGGCACGAGGGTTAAATGACAGCGCGGCCTGACTGACAATAGTGGAAACAGGGACAATATGAAAATCCCGGACATTTCGTCTAATTTTCAAAATTCCCCCGGACGTTTTTTTAGGTCTCAAAAGGAGGACATGTCGGGAAAATGAGGACGTCTGGTCACCCTATGTAAATCCAGACCAGAGCAATCGAGCCCAGAGCTCTCCAGAGCAGTTTAGTGGCTATTTTAAACCTTTTGAGACAGAATACAGTACTTTTAAAAGCATATTTACACAGTTCAGTTGCATTGTTCATATATTGATCCTTATGAATGTGTAACATAAAACTTAAGTCGTTTCTGTTTTGAGTTAATGTGTTTAGTCACTGAGAGTAATGTAGTCTTCAGACATTTCTACAGTTCTTCACTTAGCAGAGTGTTTATGTCCTGTAAACTGTTATTTGGCCCCATGCAGATATCTGTCTGTAAGTATTATACTGCTGGAAGGTGCTATCATACACTGTATAGTCGTTGTAGTAACTTTAAGATGTTCTATGCGTGGAAATCGCCATGAAATATAAGACGCTAATAGCGCTAGCATGTCTATGGGATTTGCCATGTAGATTAGCATAAAGCTAACGAGTAACATTTTTTAGTTCATTTTCAGTCATTCCTGTGCATTTATTTCATATTTCAGGCTACTATTCATTGTTTTATCCTGCTCTGCACATTGTAGTTCAAATGAATGTGTAAACATATTTGTAATATGCGTCTATTTTTTGTATGTTACAGTTTTGCAAAAATGTAAACTTCCAAAACAGCATGTTGTGAGATGTATGTCTAGCTCCTATGTGATGCAGAGTTCAGTGTGGTGCGTGAGTGTGAGTGCGTGGTTACGTGCGCGTGCCCGTGGCGCACGCTGTTGTTCTTGAGCCGGACAGCGTGCAGCGGGTGTGTGGTCAGTCTGTGTATACCTGCATGAAGCAGCTACAGTGTTAGTCAGGGCAGATGTGTAATTACAGTGCAGTACGGCAAAATAAAGCCACAACTCTTGAGCAACAAACTGGAGTGGTCATTCAACATACTCGACACTCTTAACAACTTTGAGGTCCAGAATAGGGAGTTAAACCCGGAGGAAGCGCGACCCTTCGGCCCTGGAGAAGACGGCTCTCCCCTGTGTCCTCCGACCACGGTCAGGGGACCGAGACAGGAAAGGTTTAACACTGGCGACCACGAAGGGACCCTCAGTTGTTAAAAAAGTGGTGAGCACCGAAAAGAAACCGGACAATAAAAAGTTAAGCAAAATGACTGTAATATCGCTGTAATAGCACTGGAGAAGCTAACTAGCACAAAATAGCAGGCCGCTCGCTACCCCGTGATAACTACGACTCGACACAAACTACTCAAACCCGTTCATGTCGCTAACCAACATGCAGGACGAAGGACAAGGTACTGTGCAGGCTAATGAGAACGGAGCTCGGACGAAATGTTGAACATTACAACCCCTTTCTGTGTGATGAGAGCTGTGCTGCTAATGCTAACTCACTTACCGAGGGAGAAGACTTGTTCGCGCCGCTCCGCAGCCCCGCTCAGTTTTCCAGCACAAACCCTTTTCTTCACGTCGAAGCCAAAGTCACGGCTCGGATGAGAGTCCCGACGGGTACGTGCCCCAGTATCCAGCTCCCGCAGTGACATTTGAAGGACAATATCCAGACACCAATCCATTTTCACCCGTGTATATGGGACGTTTTGTACATAGCACGCCTGCCCAGTCCAAACCAGCCTGCCCATGTCCAACACCAGCCGCATGTACACTTCCCATGCAGATATCTTTACATCAATCCACAACAAACTGTCAAAGATGAACATTTTCCAGAAAGCCGACCCATCCGCTCACGTCCACGCAAGAGCAGTCTCCGTTGCCCGGCTGCAGCCTCCATCAGACAGTGAGCTGAGGAGTATGAGGTCAAAGAGAGAGTTCCTACTCTGCGTCCTGGCCAGTATGACGGCAATACTGTCACCTTGGAGAGAGTTTCTAGCACAAGTTTGAGAGCATGTTGAGGCCAACCACTGGTCAGAAAAGACAATGGCAGTCCAGTTAAAGTTTTGCACTGACGTTGCCGAGCGAGCAGAAGAGCCATCTGTTCTGCATAGAAATCCTCGCTCAGCTCTTCAATCATGGAAAACTAGCCGCGCGAGTGCTGGAGAGACATGGCTAGAATCCCCGACTGCACTTTATCTGCTGGACCCTTGGCTTGGACAGTATCACAAGGACATCGAAGCTGTTAGCATGAGGTGCCCAGGGAGCATGTTATTGTGATAGCTGTGTACGTGTGCTAACGCCGAGACTGCCTGTGAGACGCTGCTCTCATGCACCAGAGCAGGCTGGGACTTTAACCACTCTTCCCCTGCATCTGTCCTGCCAACATTCACCAGTATGTCACCTCAATAAAACTCTGGACGTCAATGCCAAGGAGGTTCAGTAGAGCTGACCACAACATCGTCCACCTAGGCCTGTGTACCAACCTATTGTAGAAGAGGTGGTCTCCTGAGAGCGAGGAGGCTTTAAGAGACTGCTTTGACACTACTGTTTGGACGGAGCTCTGTTGAGGACATCAAGCCATGACTGCATCACGGCACAGATCAAACAACAAGCTGGATTAACCCTGACATTAAAGTGCTGAAGGAGAAGAAGAGGGCTTTCAAGTTTAGCAAGATCAAAGGCTGCGTATCGGAGGAGAATGGAACAGCAGCTGCAGAACCAGAAATCTCAGTAGCCTAAAACACATCTCTGGCTTTAAGCCCCCCTGTGTGGGTCAATGAACTCAACTCTCACTTCCTGAGGTTTGATCAAAGCCCCTCCCCCACACAGCTGCATGGCCTGGACAAAGGAGCTGGATATCAGCCCGGGAAATTAGACATTAGAATTTGTTCATTGAGTTAAGTGACAGTTCAGTGGCTAAGAACTGCGTAATTAAACTTTTGCCTTTGTTCGAGTCCGCTCAGGAAATGTCCAGTCACGACATGGTCAATAGCCTACAGTTCAGCTCAGAGGACCTCTCCACTGCCTGCTCCACGGCACCACACCATGAAACGTAAGCACTGCTGTTGTCAGGTGATTTGCGCATCTGCAAGTGTTTGTTCATCAGTAACTCCGAGAATATACAACGGATTTACTTGAAACAAGTTTTGAGAGCCGTTGGGCTCCAAACAAGAGTCTTTGATTAGTTGTGAAGGCTCGCCAACTCAGTTTGCTCCAGTCACACCAACCGAACCAAAACAAGCCCACCAGTGGACTTTAAACAAGGGTGACATTCTGCTGTTACAACTGCAATGGTTGGGGCCATAAACGTGACCAGTGCTCGCATCCCCTCAAGAACTGTCAGTGCACTGCATGCTCCACTCCTGGCACGAGCCCACCTGTGACCTGCTGTGACTTTGCTCCTGCAGAAGTCGTGATCGGAATGAGCGTCCACATGAGCATCATGAACTCCATTGTGAACATGGACATTGAGTGGTGTACCTGGGTGTTCATCTGTGGACTGGACTCACAACACTGATGCCTGTACAGGAAGGGCCAGAGGCAGGCTCTACCTCCTGAGAAGACTCAGGTCTTTTGGATGAGGGGGCCACTCCTGAGGACCTTCTACGACTCGGTGGTGGCATCTGCCATCCTGTACGGTGTGGTCTGCTGGAGCAGCAGCATCACAGAGAGGGAGAGGAAGAAGCTGGACAAGGTCATCAAGAAGTCCAGCTCCGTCCTGGGCTGTCCTCTGGACTCAGTGCGGGAGGTGGGGGACAGGAGGGTCCTGGCTAGATTCACATCTATGCTGGACCGTGAGTCTCACCCCCTGCAGGACGCCCTGTCTGCTCTGGAGAGCAGCTTCAGTGACAGACTGATTCACCCTTGCTGTGTGAAGAAACGGTTCCGCAGGTCCTTCCTTCCTGCTGCTGTCAGACTGTACAACGAACACTGTTAACTCTGGACATCATCACATTTAATCTTGTGCAATACTGTGTTACCATGGAAACATCTCTGGTACAACTCACTCATGTCACTTTATCTGCTATTATTTATTCACCTCTAGTTACACCTCCTTAAATGCTGCTCTGTACATAAACATCGTCATACTTTTACCTCATATTTATTACTGGTTATTTATTCTGTTCATCTGCTGCAGTTGTACATAATCATAGTCATATTGTACATAATACTATATACTATATACTGATGCCACTTTATCTATTTATCCTGTCATATCCTGCACTGTGCCATAGCAAACATTTATTGTAAATAATAGTCTTTTAATTATTGTATCTTTATATATATTTTAAGTCTATTTTATTTCTATTATCTTGTTTGATTGCATGTTTCTATTTTCCCTGCTGTTCTTAAAATGTGCGTTGCAACACTGGAATTTCCCCATTGTGGGACAAATAAAGGATATCTTATCTTATCTTATCTTATCTTGGTCATCCCTTCCTCACTCAAGCCGAGGCCCGCCTTGACTTTGGTAAAAACCGCATTGTTCTCTTTGGTGAAGAGGTGCCTTATTTCCAACCAGAGACTGTGTCCAAGTCACATGCTGTGAGAGTAGCCAGAACTGTCGTGGTAGAGCCTGGTCAAGAGTACCTAGTCAAGGGCACTGTGAACTTTGGAGAAGCAGCAAAGGAGACATGATACTTAGTCCCACCAAAGGCTTTGTTGAGAAGCATAAAGTTCTCATCGCCAGAGTCCTTGTCAATGCGCAGCCCACCAATGTTGTCCCGCTATGCCTCTTTAACCCCGGCAACCAACCGGTTACTATTAAAGAAGGTGCCATTGCAGGCCTCCTCCAGCCCGCAGAGACTGTCCCACCAGCCAGTGACCCCACTGCCTCCTGGGTCACCCCGCCTGCAGTCCCAGAAAACCTGCAGGAGCTCAATGCTCAGAGTTCCTGTGACCTAAATGACTCTGAAAAGATCCAGTTAACTAACCTGTTGTGTACGTATGAAAGTGTCTTTTCCTGGTGACCTGGGCCGGACCAGCCTGATCCAGCACGACATCATCACCCGGCCAGGTGCTCCAGTCAAGCAGCCCCCTCGTCGGATGGCTGGGGAAAAGCAGCAGTGTGCAGCCACAGCAGCTGGGCAGCACCCATCGTAATGGTGCGTAAAAAAGATGGAACTTACCGTCTGTGCATTGATTACAGGGCACTTAACGACCGCACCATCAAAGATGCGTACCCGCTGCCCCGCATCCAGGACACTCTGGACACTCTCGCCTCCGCCAAATGGTTCAGCACCCTGGATCTTGCCACGGGCCCGCCGCGCCGCCGCCTTTTGCACTCGGAATGGCCTATTCGAATGGAACGTTATGCCGTTTGGCCTGTGCAATGCGCCGGCAACGTTCCAGCGCTTAATGGATTGTGTCCTGGCTGGCATGCAGTGGGAGACCTGCCTTGTATATCTTGACGACGTCATTGTGCTTGCCAGAGATGTGCCCGAGATGCTGCAACGGCTGGGTCAAGTGTTCCAGAGACTCAAACAAGCCAACCTAAAACTAAAACCCGCCAAATGCTGCCTCTTTCGCCGCCAAGTCGCCTACCTTGGTCACATAGTGTCGGAGCATGGTGTGGCCACCGACCCCAACAAAGTTCACAAAGTGCAGTCATGGCCCACTCCCACCTCTGTCCATGATGTAAGACGTTTTATTGGCCTGGCCTCGTACTATCGCAGGTTTGTGAAAGACTTTGCTTCTGTTGCCGAGCCATTGCACAACTTAACTAAGAAAAACGCACACTTCCAGTGGGGCTCGAAGCACCAAACCTCTTTTGACACCCTCAAGCACCGACTAACCACAGCCCCTGTCTTGGGTTATCCGCTAGACAATGGCGAGATGATCCTTGACACAGATGCCAGCGATACAGGCATCGGCGCTGTCCTGTCGCAAATGCAGGATGGTGCAGAACGTGTGTTGGCCTATGGCAGCCGCAAACTAGCCAAAGCTGAACAGAACTATTGCACTACAAGAAGAGAGCTGCTAGCTATTGTTGACTTCACACCACATTTCCGGCAGTATCCTCTCGGGCGACCATTCAAAGTACGTACAGACCACAGCAGCCTGCGCTGGCTGACGAGAATGAAAGAGCCAGAAGGTCAGTTAGCCCGGTGGCTGGAGAAGCTAGCGGAGTACGACTTTGAGATAATCCACCGTCCAGGTCGCTTACACACTAATGCTGACCGTCTCTCCCGCAGGCCCTGCCGTCAGTCATGCCCTGCCGTCAGTCATGCCCTTGTAATCTGCAGGATCCCTCCTCACAGCCCGGACACACGATTCATCAGCCGATTCAATGTGACATGGACTCCGACGCCAGATCCCTGTCGCTGAGTCCGGTGGGGGTAGAGACAAGCCCGACAACTACCACAGCTGTGAGTCCGGTGGGGGTAAGCGCAAACACAGAGACTAAAACAGACACTTTGAAAGAGACAATCTATGTGACAAACACAAACGAGACTACACTGTTTCCTGGCTGGACCATGGAAGAGCTCTGCGAAGCCCAAGCCACTGACCCAGACATTGCGCCTATCCGAGCGTGGTTGGAGGCCAGCACAGAGCGCCCCCCATGGATCACAGTTTCCCCATGCAGCCCAGCCACCAAAACATATTGGAGTCAATGGAAAAGACTGTATTTCAGAGATGGAGTCCTTGTCCGACGCTTTTACTGCTTAGACGACACCCAGTTCTATTCACAAATAGTCCTGCCACGCAAACTACGGCCTGATGTTATGCGCCAGATGCACGAGGGGCCAGTAGGCGGACATTTTTGGTGTCGAGCGTACAGTAGTCAGACTTCAAAGCAGATACTACTGGTACCACATGAGAGAGGACGTGGCCCTCTGGTGCCGGACTTGTACCAACTGTGCGTGCAGAGCCAGACCCCATAAGACTCCACAAGCCCCCATGGGTACTGTCAGAGTTGGAGCCCCGATGGAACGCATCGCACTGGACATTATGGGCCCGCTCAGTGAGACAGATCGCAAAAAACGCTATGTGCTCGTGATACAAGAGTACTTCACAAAATGGACTGAAGCGTTTCCAATTCCTGATGAGAAAGCTGTCACTGTGGCGCAGGTTGTGGCAACAGAGTGGGTGTGTCACTACAGAATGCCCCACTCCATGCACAGTGACCAAGGACGCAATTTCGAATCAGATGTGTTCCAAGAAATGTGTCGGTTGTTTGGCATCGACAAAACTCACACTACGCCTTTCAGACCCCAGTCCGATGGCCAAGTAGAACGTTTCAATGCCACACTCCAAAAGATCCTGGCCTCTACTGCAGAACGTTGCCACTGGGATTGGGACTTGATGATCCCATATGCTGTTATGGCCTACAGAGCAACCAAGCACAGTGCAACTGGTTTCACACCAAACTTTATGATGTTCGGACGTGAAATAAGTGAACCAGTGGACCTCGTAGCTGGTCTGCCCCCGGACACTGACACACTTTCAGCCCCCTGAGTATGTGCAACAAATGCGCGAGCGGCTGGAGCTGGCCCATCAGATTACTCGTGAAGCTCTTGGTGAGTCAGTCACACGTGCAAAAAGACAGTATGATAAAAACGCTTGCCACACACAGTACAAAGTCGGAGATGCTGTGTGGTATCTCATCAAAGGAACCCGGCATGTAAAAAACAAAGTCAAAAAGTTCTGGCCCTCCTATGAAGGACCCTTCTTTGTTCTTGGACAGTTGGACGATCTGGTCTACAGGATCCAGAAGAGCCCCAGATCTAAGGTGAAAGTCGTTCATCATGACCAGCTTAAGCACTACCGTAGCCGTGAACCACTGGACAACGCCTGGGTCCAGGACCAAGCCCAGCACTGGACGCCTGCAGAGATCTCCCCTCCAGCCGTGGATGGAGATGCCGAGGACCCGGACCTTGGCCTGCACAGCCTCTTCGCTCCGGTGCCCGGTGATAGTCCCAGCCATTCCCAGCCGTCATCCCCAACTGCTGCTGATCCCAATGGTGGGCCTCCTCCATCCTCTCCTTCCCATGTGATACTTGACCATGGTGGGGGTGAGCCCAGACGTCAGCGCAGAGCTCCAGACCGGTATGGTGACTGGTTACACGAGTAAGAGACATTCTACAGTTATTTTGCACTACTAGAGACTTTAGTTAATATTTTTGGGACTCAAGTATAGTTCACAATGTTCTATGCATCTGTTAAAAAAAAAGAAGCACTTTTCTATATTTTCATTGTTTGAGAAAAAAAAAGCTCAAGAGACAATGCTTTCCATATAATGCACTTCATTTTTGCTGCAATTTTTGTATTTTGTTTATCACTCACGTCCACCTTTAAATGAGCTAAGTAGTCACTGAGCAGACAGTTTGTTTTGAGTTTAGCCCACGTGATTGAATGTATTTTCATAATGGACACTACTACCTCTTTACAATTCTCAGGCCTGCAGATAGAGGAATTGTGTACCAGTTTATGTGTAGTTTTTGCTGGAGTGGAATTGTTCATTGCCATCTAGGGTGGGGTAGTGTTGTGAGATGTATGTCTAGCTCCTATGTGATGCAGAGTTCAGTGTGGTGCGTGAGTGTGAGTGCGTGGTTACGTGCGCGTGCCCGTGGCGCACGCTGTTGTTCTTGAGCCGGACAGCGTTGCAGCGGGTGTGTGGTCAGTCTGTGTATACCTGCATGAAGGCAGCTATCAGTGTTAGTGAGGGCAGATGTGTAATTACAGTGCAGTACGGCAAAATAAAGCCACAACTCTTGAGCAACAAACTGGAGTGGTCATTCAACATACTCGACACTCTTAACAACTTTGAGGTCCAGAATAGGGAGTTAAACCCCGGAGGAAGCGCGACCCTTCGGCCCTGGAGAAGACGGCTCTCCCCTGTGTCCCCTGACCGAGACAGGAAAGGTTTAACAAGCAGGAGGCTTCCTGGGTGTTTATTGGAGGATCAGTTTGCATCTGTAAAGCTGGTTCCTAAACACTAACGGAGGCAGAATACTGTTGTTTCATCTCATATGCAAAGTAACTCAAGGAATTACATGTGTGTGTGAGAGTGTTGTGGTCGACTCTCACTGTTCTGTTAAGCTAAACTGTAAATATAACTGGATGTCAGTGAGAGGAGGAGGAGAACGCTCCTGGAGTCTGAGAACAGCCAAGCAGCCTCAGCTCAAACAGACTCCCAGTGAAAGGACAGATCTGTCTTTGTACAAAGTCTCGTTTATTAAACTTATCAGTCCATTCACTGTATTTTATGTTTCAGCACAGATATTAAGATGATGACTGGACGTGTGTCTTCTGCTGCTCCACTGACATTCTGTGGAGCTGTAACAGCACAACAGGTGAGATTAATGTGTGGATTTGATCACTTCATACTTCCACTGTGTCGACCTGTGCAGACTGCAGCAGCTGGGCCAGCAAATCAGTTTACTTTAGTTTTGTCACGTTTGTGCAAAACCAATAAATTCAGTTGGAACAATATACAGTATTATTAGGAAACTCACACAGACACGGGGGAAAACATGCATACAGGGTCCACTGTGTCAAAAGCTGCTGAGACGTCTAAAAGCAGAAGAACAGCAGATTCTACAGAGTCTGCAGTGAGAAGCAGGTCATTGAAAACTTTGAACAGCCTGAGGTCAGCCTGCAGGTGATCAGAAGAACTTTGGACACAAAACTAACTTAATGGGTTTAAAGTTAGACGAAATATTGGAATTAAAGTTTGCATGTTTCATCAGAACATCAGTCATGACGTCATCACATTTCAGAGCACTCCACATACACACGTTAAAGTGCATATGACAAGTTGCTTAAATGTTATTTTTTTAATATAATCCACTTAGAATATATTCGTAGATATGATAAATATTCGTTTTGTTCCATAAAAGTTGCCAAAAATGATAAAAAACTTGATAAAACCATGCACTTTCTAGTGCTGTTTATCCGTTGCTAGGGCGCCCCCTGGAGCTGTGAGGATGACGTAGACGGAGGGGAACGCAGCATCAGTTCAGGCTGTTTTACATGTAAAACTAAGCATCTTTTTGATCAAATATCTGCACTGTCGCCTGGATTTGTAAAGAGCTAATTGTTATTTATAGTTAAATTGGATATCAGAGTGTTATTTTGTGTGTTCACCTTTAGTTTATTTTATACAGTTTTTTGTTAAAATGGTTAATTATTGTAAGTGAATAGACCAATAAGAGTTTGCTGAGTGGACACATTGTGTAATGCTTTCCAGACCAAAAAAAGGCTGTAGCTTTTTAAATGAAGGAATAAAGAAACCCAGCCTTCCACACGTGAATACAAAGCCCAAACACAGCTTCATCTGTTAATCACATGTCAGAGGAGTGTTATACACCCGAGATATGGAGCGCGGCACAGCTCAAAGCATTTGCACTGGTCAGACGCCCTTCTGCGCTCACCTCCCGCAAGCCCACCCTGTTTGTTCACTGTCTATGTGCTCTTGATGATCAACATGGCACATGCATTTGCCAAATTATTACAGCAGCAACAACAGAGCACATCCTCCTCCAAGCTTCACATAAGAACAGCGCCTGGCGATTACGCACGTGTAACGAGCCTTTCAAGTCAAATAACTCTCACAAACAAACTTTTTACTCACCGTGGATGTCTGACGATGTAAGACGATGTTCGCTGATGTCCAGGTAAAGCTTAAAACACATTTGTCTGACGGGGACACGGGTTAATCCAGCTGTTCGTATCAGGGCTCTGCAGATACGCTGGCTGTTCTGTTTCTTTCCGCGTTAAATCCATTGGCCCCGGCCCCGACGCATTGTCTAAATCCACAAGTTCACCTTAAATCCAGTCTGCATTTCCAGCAAAGCATTGCTTTGTTTCTGAGTCTGTGAGCCGCGTCAAAAACATGCTCCGTGCAGTAAACAGCCGCTGGAGTCTTCCTGTTGCCGCGCCGCGCTGCTGATATAAACCATATCGCTTTGAGCGCCACGAAAACAACTTTCTCTACAAAAACAGAGGCACAAAAGTTCACAATTCCCTGTCTGCAAAGTGGACGTCCGCTACTGTAACATGTGATCATAACACGAGACGCTGAGAGGAAGAGGGAAGAGGTGAAGGAGGAGCCAGCCAGCTGCACAGCTGCTGTGTGTGTCTCCCGATTCAAGTGACTCTGCTCATTTATTTAACACACATAAACACATTTCAAGCAATTCTGTTGATAAACTACAGTGTATCCTAAATGCTGAGGGAGGTGAAAATGTCCTGGCAGGAGCAGTAAGACTAGGAAACACCGATGTTTGTAACATAAAAATACATTCAAGTCAATAGAGAATTACGAACGTTAGTCAAGTTCGTCCCTCCGCCTACGTCACCGCTCACTTACATGTTCAAGGCGGAAGAGATTTTGAATTTCACAATAAAATCGTATTTTACAGCTAAACAATAAATAATTATGTGAAACAAAGACTAATATTTTGGTAAGCATTGCTGTTGCTATGGTTTCCTGAAAATGGTAGCTAATCTGTCATATGGGCTTTAACTGGACTAAAGGGGGGGGGGGGGGGGGGGGGGGGGGTTCTGATCCTTTGGACACAAACACACGTCTGGACTTTTTGTCAAGCTGAGACTCTGTAGTTTTAGCCTCTGATGTCTGACTGGGAACAAGCTCTGCACAAAAGAACATCAGGTTTTAAAGTCCGCCTTACATGTCTTTGGTAAATATCAGAATCAGTTCATCTGGAGTCACAGCCTGGGACAGAACGACTCTAGATTTGGCATATTTTGGGTTTTGACAATTTCTCTTCAAAAGCTGAAGCTATTTTCATTTAAAAATAGTTTTTAAGACCTGTATTAACTTAAAAATGATTAGGCGGAGATCATTAAAAAGTCAATTTTTGAGGTTCTTTTAATTTGTAAGTTTAGAGTAAAAACTGATCCTGATCCAGAATGGTCGATTTGACTGTGAATAAAGTTTAAATTAGATTTGTATCTGTAACATGTCAGGAGGTTGTGAGTTGATTTTTAGGATGGTGGACAAAAATGAATGATTAAGGAAAAGTGGGAGAGCCCTAAGGGGTTAAGAGTCTTTTCATTCAGATTTTAAAATATAAAAGGACTGAGAGGTTTTATTTTTTAAACACACTGATAGAAACGTCTTGTCAGCATTTACTAGTTTTTCACTGAGTAAACAAACCTGAGCTCTATAGAAAACAAACTGGCTGTACAAATACTTCTAATGATTATAATCAGAACAGGTCGTGTTCTCTACAATGTGATGTCATGAGTTCAGATGGTGGCAAGAGCCAGATTATCCTGTTAACCTTAATATTTTCACAATTAAATTTTTTCTACACAAAGTCTGAAATGTGTCATGTGTGCATAATTAAAAAAGATCAATTGAGAAAGAAACTGTCTACAAAAGCTTTTGGTATGGGTTTTGTTTCCTAAAGTTATGTAAGTAAGCAATAAACAACGAGGAGCCGTGCGTTATGCAGTTTTAACGCACAACGTGGAGTCTTACCCCCAATTTACACCAAAGCTGCAGCAGCGCGTAACTGCAGCAGCACGTCATACGGCCGTCATACGCGCAGGATACGCTCATAATGGAATCAAGTCTGATTTGGTTCTGACAATTTACACCAGAAGTGTAAGACGCGCGTCTAACGGCCGTCTGACGGCCGTCAATACGCTACGCATCGTTCAAAATAGGTCGGACTTCTAATTTATCAGCGTCAACGGCGCGTCTCCCGGGCGTTTTACCAGGAAAAACACAGGAAAAAGCCGCGCAGAGACAAATAAAGTACCATGCCCTTTCAAAATACGTCAACTACAAAGATTACAACCACTAAACCAACATGTAAAGTGCCCAGAAGCTCCGTGAACGGCCGTGAACGACCGTGAACATTGGCAAACTTTCCGACTTCAAACACAACTTTAAATCACGTCCTTATGAGACTCTTTTCTCCATGAATATGAGTTGGACTGCTATAAACCACACACCATTTTACAGCTGAACTTGTAACGAACGTGTTTGTGAAAACAACGCTGTTCTCTCTGTTCACAATCGCTTTATATGAGCCGTTTTAGCCCTACCTGCTTCTGCTTTCCTCCACTACTCTCCCCCGGCTGCTCTCGGTGCCGCGCGTGCCTGTTTGGGTGCTAAGGCGCGTGCACGTGGAGGAGAGAGCAGGCGAGAGAAATCCTACACTATCAATTGCGGGACGAGATGAAAAATTGAAGAAAAATTAAGGTCCTAAGTACAACGTGAAGCAGGCAAAAAAAAAATGGATGTAAAATATGCAAATGCAGCAGCCGCGGCTTGTTAAAGAACACCGCACCTCTGATTCACAGTTTTAGGCTCTTCCTCGTTTTTGGTTTCTTCATGTATGTAGATGCTCAGGCTCGCGTTGTTGGAGCAGCACTGACGCGTCTAGTGGAGATTGAAGCTTTTGAAAATACGCGCGTATGACGTGCTGCTGCAGCTCCTGGTGTAAATTCCCAGTAAGAATACCATGACGCGAAGCGGAGTGGTGTTCCTCCGCGGAGTGTGTTAAAACTGCATAACGCACGGCTCCAAGTTGTTATTGCGATTATACACGGCTACAAAGTGTAATAGCTCATCTGTGAATATTAAAATTGTGCTTATGATATGTTAATGTCTGAGATATTAGTTATTTCTGTGTTTTACACAAAACTAGTTCCTCTACACTGACAGAAGTTGTTTACATTTGGTTGTCTGTTGTTATAGTGATGAGCTCAGCTTAAAGAAATTATAGCAACTGTTGCCATGAAAAAATAGAATGCATAAGTTGTTCATTTAGTTTATAATGATACAAGAATTATAGAGAAGAAATGTTTAATGATATTAAATATAGCAACCCTACAAAATCAAAGATAAAACATCATACTTAGATTTAGAGATTAAAGTGGACATTTCCATTAATGATACAGTTATTAAGGGGACACACTAGATAGAACATTGCTCCAGGCTTTTCTCTCTTTGTCTCTGGCAGAAAAGGTCCTACACACTTCTTCTCTTTGATTTTGCTTTGTTTCCTCTTTTTCCCTTTCTTCAAAAGTTTGATGGTCCAAAAATATTAAAATGTACATTGAAATCAACCATATTTATGGCTCACTTTCTCATCTGGCAGCATTTATTTACCCGTTGTTATGGTGACGGCCACAGAGCAGTGATTTAGAATGTGATTTGGCTGTTGCCTGAACTACCTGTGTGTTAAGCATTCTTAACGCACTGCAGTTAGCATTGGCATTCTCAATGACCGTGGTATAAGCCTCATTAAACAAGCTTCATGTCATGTCCCTCTGCTTTACAAACATGAGCTGAGGTGAAATGTCATCTAAACTTCCAAATGTGGTTTTCAGCTCCTTAACCTTCACTCAAAGTCTGGTTTGTCACTGATCCCAGCTCATGTGGTGTGACTGACAAACAGAATAAAATAGGCAAGGCAAAATGTATTTGTATAGCACAATTCATACACAAAGCAATTCACAGTGCTTTACAAGGCAGGAAAAATGCATCAAAATTACAATAATTAAATAATCAGCATAAAATTTACTTTAAAAAGAAGTAAAGAAATAAAGAGTGCAGACAAAGTATTTCAGTCATATGCACAGATAAAAAGACATGTTTTCAGCCGAGATTTAAACATTGTCACAGTGGAGGCCTGTCTGACATCATCTGGAAGACTGTTCCAGATCTTAGCTGCATAAAACTGAAACGCTGATTCTCCATGTTTAGTCCTGACTCTGGGCCAGGTTTAGTCCTGACTCTGGTCCATGTTTAGTCCTGACTCTGGTCCACGTTTAGTCCTGACTCTGGTCCATGTTTAGTCCTGACTCTGGTCCATGTTTAGTCCTGACTCTGGTCCATGTTTAGTCCTGACTCTGGTCCATGTTTAGTCCTGACTCTGGTCCATGTTTAGTCCTGACTCTGGTCCATGTTTAGTCCTGACTCTGGTCCATGTTTAGTCCTGACTCTGGGCCAGGTTTAGTCCTGACTCTGGGCACCAGCAGGAGGCCGGTCCCTGAGGTCCTCAGAGTGCGAGATGGTTCATAACGCACTAACATGTCAGAGATGTACTTTGGCACTAGTCCATGGAGAGACTTAAACACAAGCAGAGCTGTTTTAAAGTCTATTCTCTGAGCCACTGGAAGCCAGTGCAAAGACCTAAGCACAGGACTAATGTGATCGTACTTCCTGGTTCTGGTCAGGACTCGAGCAGCAGCGTTCTGGATGTACTGCAGCTGTTTTACAGCTCGTTTGGATAGGCCGGTGAGCAGGCCGTTACAATAGTCTAACCTACTGGAGACAAATGCATGGATAAGTCTCTCCAGGTCAGGCTTTGACACTATACTTTTGATTTTGGTAATGTTTTTTAGATGGTAAAAAGCTGCTGATGTTATTGACTTAATGTGGCTGTTAAAGTTCAAGTCTGAGTCCATTATTACCCCCAGATTTCTAACTTGACTTGAAGGTTTTAGAGAGAGAAACTGAAGTTGACTGCTGACACGTTCTCTTTGTTTCTGTGGGCCAAAGATGATAACTTCAGTCTTGTCTGAGTTAAGCTGGAGAAAGTTGTTTTGCATCCACACACTGATCTGTTTCATCCACACACTGATCTGTTTCATCCACACACTGATCTGTTTCATCCACACACTGATCTGTTGGATGCAGCGACAGAGTGAATCCACAGGCCCATATTCACCTGCTGTTAATGACACATAGATCTGAGTATCGTCTGCATAGTTGTGATAGCACACATTGCTTTTACGTATTAACTGACCTAATGGCAACATATAAAGATTGAACAGAAGGGGTCCAAGATTGACCCCTGAGGCACACCACAGGTCAAGGCCATGTGCTCAGACACGCAATTTCCAATTTCAACAAAATACTTCCTGTCTTCTAGATAGGACTTGAGCCACTTCAGGGCAGAACCAGAGATGCCCACCCAGTCCTCTTGTCTGTGTAAAAGGATGTCATGATCGACAGTGTCAAAAGCAGCATCAGATCCAGCAGGATTAGGACAGAGACTTTTCCAGCGTCTGTGTTTAGGCGGATGTCATTAGTTACTTTAATAAGAGCAGTTTCTGTGCTATGGTGGGGTCTGAAACCTGACTGGAAAACATCAAATGTGTTGTTTATTAGGAGAAAGTCAGTAAGTTGTTGGTAAACTACTTTTTCAAGAACTTTCCTAAAAATGGCAGATTTGAGATGGGTCGATAATTGTTCAGTGCTGTGGCATCAAGACTGCTCTTCTTCAGGAGAGGCTTAATGACGGCAGTTTTTAAAGCACTTGGGAATATTCCAGATTGAACCGACATGTTCAATATGTGAGTGACTGGTGCTGACAAACTACTCAGCACAGACTTTAGAAATCTAGTGGGTAAAACATCAAGGCAACAAGTAGATGAACTCAGACTGGTGATGATTTCTTGGACAGTTGTGTCAGTGACAGGTGCAAAGTCAGTCAGTTGTAAGTGACTAGGTGGTTGTAAGGTAGTATTTGCGTTGTGGAGTTGATGGCATTTTTAATGCCCTGAACTTTGTCATTAAAGAACTTTGCAAACTCATTACATTTAGATGTAGAAACAAGTTCTAACGGCAACTGAGCTGGAGGGTTTGTTAATCTGTTTACAGTTTGGAATAGGACACGTGCGTTGTTACTGCAATTACTAATTATTTCAGAAAAATATCTTTCCCTGTTCTGCATAAAACTTGGTTGTAAGTGTACAACTCTCCTTTATAAGCTTCATAATGAACTTGGAGTTCTGACTTACGCCATTTTCTCTCGGCTCTGCGGCACACCCTTTTCTGTGCTCTGACCGAATCAACATTCCTCCAAGGCGCTTTCTGCTTATTTTTAACAACTTTGACCTTCATCGGTGCGATGGTGTCCAAAACATTCAAAACATTAGAAGTAACAGAATTTAACAAACCATCAACATTAGAACATGAGATATTTTCAAAGTTAATCATTTCTATAACTGTGCACTTGTGCTTTCATTTATGTGTCTTCTTCGAACAACTGAAGGACCAGGAGGTGGTTTAGGAGCAACATGTAGGTCAAAGAAAACACAGAAATGATCAGACAGCGCAACATCAACTACACTGAATTTGAAACATTAACTCCCTTTGTAATGAGCAGGTCCAGAGTGTGCCCTCTGTTGTGGGCGGGGCTAGAGTGTGGGCGGGCCAGAGTGTGCCCTCTGTTGTGGGTGGGGCCACTCACATGCTGAGTCAGACCAAAAGTTTCAAAGATGGCATTGAGCTCTTTTGTATTTCTGTCATTAACATTATCGAAATGAACATTCAATCACCTGTAATAACTAAACCATCAAAGTCTGTGCATATGACTGAAAGCATTTCAGTAAATCATCAATAAAACTCTGGCAATGTTGCGGAGGCTTGTACAGAACTATGAAGAGTATGGAGGGAGATTGCTTTAGCTCCATTTTAAGGACACATACTCAAATGATGAAAACACCCCAAATGATAACTTGGGTCACAATGTTATCTCTAAACAGTGCACACACACCCCATCCTTTTTGCCTTCTCTTTCTTCAGATTCAAATTTATAGTTTGGTGGAGCTGATTCCACTAGAACCGCATTTCCTGTGTTTTTGTCAAGCCATGTTTCTGTTAACAACTTAAAGTCAAGACTGTAAGAAGATATAAAATGATTCATTAAAAATGATTTGTTACATAAAGATCTGACATTGAACACAGCAAGTTTTAGATTAGCTTCACTGGGACTAAAAGTTATCTTCTGGCATGGGATATGAACTAAATGTCTTTGATTGGACAGTCTGACTGTCCGTCTCTTATCTATTCTGTGTGACGTTACTATTGATATAGCTCTAGGAGTGAGTTCTCCATCACAGGGCCTCAGCATGACATCAGTCCTGGGACACTGGAGGCCATTGCATCCTAGCATGGGAGATGCCTGCTCTGGGGGCAGGCGGGGGAGGCCGAGGAGGGGGAAGTTTGGGTGATGGATCTGAGGGGACTTTGGGTAAAACACGGGGAGGGGAGGTGGGGGTGAGGAGAGCTCTGTGTAGCTTAAAGGACAGAGGAGTGAGGGGAGCCATCTTAATACCTGATTTGATAAGACTATTAAGATGGCTGGGAAGAGCCATGGGTGAGAGTGGGGATGAAAAGGAGAGTAAGTCTTTGGTGGGAGTAGATGTAGCAGTGGGGACCCACTGCTGCTCAAATAGGCATCAAATCTCAAGTTACGACATTAATAAGACCAAGTGATGACAGAAATGAACAGATAATTATTTTAATGACCCGTCTCTTTGTTTTACACACTGCGTGTTGTCCCAGTGTTTTATTTGTTATTTTTACTGTCACAAAACAAAAGACAAGTCATCATGAAACCAAAGCCAACACAAACATCCAATCTGACCAGTCTTTATCAAACTGTTTTTTTTTTCTACTGGAATTTCCTTTGCGTGCAACATTTTATGAAATGATGCAAAGATTAAGACAAAGTTTGTGTCAGGTCACTCTGGCGACAATGGTTCAGCAGATCACTGACTTAAGTCAGTTGGAGTAACTAACTTTTTTTTTTAGTTATAAATGAGTAAACTGCCTTCCACTAAAAAGTCTATGATAAATGCCACACTGTGTACTGTTTGAGTTGAATAATGAAGAATTGTAGTTCTCATCAGGAGCTGAATACTGTCTCTGATTGGCTGAGATTGGGTGGTCCTCTATAGTTTCACTTTGCGTTTATGAAAATACCATGTCGATATTATGCATGTGTTGAAGGATTTATGAGAGGAATTTGTCAGATTTCAAGTCTAAATTGTGTTTGCAGAGTGAAAATCAACTACCTCAGCTTTAAGTTAGGTTATTGCTTCAAAGAATAGTTAGAGCTGTGTTTTATTTCATTCTCACATTTATCACACAAATCTTACATTTCAAACTGTTTGTCTCATGTTTGTTTATTTATTTTTTAGATTATTGTTTCTAACAGAGTTATTTAGCAACGTGTCAGAAACAAGAGAAGAAGGACACATTCCAGACCAGCATCAGACTGTGGTCAGAAAAATGTAGCAACAGCATCATCAAAAACGACAATATCATTATCTGTTTCTTTTATAAAGACTCATTTTATGTTTTTCAGTCTGGTTCCATCACGACAAACTATCTGTCCTAATCCTGCTCGATCTGAGGAGGACTGGGGAGGGCATTTGATTTCCTTTTACACTGCAAACCTCATCTGAAGCGTTTCTGCAGCATTAGTAAATCAGGCAATGTGACTGATAAAGAGACTAGACAGAGTCATTTTATTGATTTAGACACAATTTTCACTTCATACATTAATTAAATTAACAAGAGAGATTGTCAAAAAAAAACAAAAAAAAACACTGATAAACTTAACATCTGTAAAACCAAATTAACTCTGAATTGAACCAAACAATAACATAAAACATATGGTGTAATAGAAATGCAAAACCCGGAGAGATTGTTTATGATTTAAGATACATATGTACGCTTTAAATAAACACTTCTGCATGAGAAATCTTTTCCCGAAATATAGCAGTTTGAAGAATATTACACTGCAAGATATTTTTCAATATCTTTAAAAAATGTACTTATTTTCTATTTTAATTACATCTTTAGGTAAAGAGTTCTACAATCACCTGGCTCAATACCTTTAGGCTTTTCTTTACATCTTCTGTATCTTCACAGGATGGTGGTTGGTCTGGGGCCACACCACGGAGCAGGGTCTGTAATATGACCCATCCTTTTACTACACTCTGCAGTGGTTTCAAACACACAAAGCAGAACTCTACCTTGGCACTGGACAAACCACATTCTACATCGGGTAGACATGTATCCACCAGGTACGCCACAGATGGACAAGCACGAATTGGGACAGCCTTTGACTCCCTTTACTAAAGTAAACGCAATCTCTTACATGTTTCAGGGACCAAAGCTGGATCGACACATCCTGGATATTCACAGTGATCTGTGCGATATGCTGGACCTTTCCATTTCTTCAGACACTGCCAACAGAAATCAAAGGCAGTTTCCAGCGTCGCCGTTGCACTGAGGCAGCGCACACAGGTTGGTTGGGTCTTTCCTCTAACATGACACTTTCAGAGCATGTGAGACAGAAATAACAGGTTATATGCATGAGAGACATCAGAAATATACAATGGGTTTCTCCTCACTCCACAGTTTAATTCTGGGGTCATTGAGAGCAAAGTTGGTTCTCAAATGCAGACTTCTCTTCATCTGCCAGAAGAGCCATTTGGCCACTTCATCCAGGGTCACTTGTTACTGCAGATGCCACCACTCCAGATGACTTTTGCCCTAGTAGTATGAAAAATTTAAAAGTGAATAATGACCAGTGTTGGGAGTAACTCATTACAAAAGGTAAGTAGTTACTGTAAATATAACTGTATTCACTTTTCAGTAACAAGTAGTGTAACTCATTACTTCTAAAATGATGGCAAATATTACTGTTACAGTCTGGAGTAACTCAAGTTACTTTCATATAAATTAATTGCTTTCTATTGAAAACGACACTTCAGGACCAAAACAACAACAAAATACTGCCTGTGCTTAAAGGTGAATCAAATATTATGAAGAAATATGTTGTGACGTCAGATTCTATAAATTAACAGTAATCAAGTGTAATGTAACAGATTAGTGTTGTACAATGTACAAATGTGTGATTAACTCAAAGTAACTCAGTTACATTTCATTTTTGAGACAGTAATTTGTAATACAAATGTATTACATTTTCTCCCTGTAACTAGTAATATATAATGTATTACAATGTAATGTATTTTAAAGTAACTTACCCACCAGTGAAATGACACATAGAATAAATATGTTGTGGTTAAGTGATATAACAGCATTCTACATGCCAATATGATTTCAATCAGATGAGGGCAGCGAAAATCAACAGTGTTTTTGTGGTGCAAAACGTTAATTTCATTTCAATTCAATTTTTTTATAGCTCAAAATCACAACATCAGTTATCTCAGCGACTTTACAAGATTGTCAGAGAATCAATCAATCAACCTTTATCAATCAACCTTATTTTATAAAGCCCTTTACAACACTCAAGGTGACAAAGTGCTTTCCAAATACAAAAACAAAGCATAAAAACAAACAATACATCTAAAACAGCAAATTATGTCACGACATTACAGTGTTGAAAGCCAGTCTGAAAAATGTGTTTAAGTCTGGATTTAAAAAGTCCAGATCTGTTATCATGCGCAAATCAAACAAAGAAACATTTGGTTAAAACAACAGAAACATTGGAAAATCAGAAAATCATTATAGGAAATGCATTGTTCATAAACAAACAGGCAGATTAATAATTGTCCCAGAGCATCTCCTGTACTTAGACCCTCCTTCTCGGCAGGAAAAACTAAAAAAAAATTAGATGAGGCAATCAAATCAGTAATAACCACTTTTTCATATTCAGTCACTTTTGATTATCTGTGCCATCTCTGTTTACATGTGGCATGTGACTGTCTGCACTACTGTTCTTGCATCGTATTTTTAAATGTGTGAGTTTGTCCTCCTGCTTTGTAAATGTTCCTGCTGTTGATTATCTTATTTGAACTGTGTTATACAAATAAACTTGCCTCTCTTCGTTATTTCTCCTACTTCCCTGTAAAGATTACTAACTTAGTCTATTTCTATCAACTCTAAACAAAACAATACAAAACTTTCCTGTAAAATTATAAAATAAAAACAAAAAATACTTCTTGATACACCAAATTATTCACTATGAAAGACCGAGATTGCTTAAACTACTTCAACCAAGGTTGTTATTGAAGACAGAATCCTTACTCCCTGAAAACAAAGTTGTTAAGTATGAAAAAGGTCGGGCAAGATAATTACTTCTTGACATATAGAACAAAAGGGATTATCAAGGACTGGGCCACTAAAAAATAGCAGGACAAGAAGGAAAAACAATATGTAAATCTAGTGTTGAGGACAGTTTAACCAGCCCCAATGATATATGCATCACGCCCTAAAAACTACTTTATTGACTCAGTAGCTGTATAGCGCCCGCCGGGCCCCATCGCACATAAACGCAGAGCGCGTAGGCATCACTGTCTGGGGGCACCATATGTGCTCGGCTGTGCGTCCTTTCGCGTGCGTGATTCATGAGTGACAGAAAAGTCTGATTTAGACCTGTGCCTGATATTCTACACACAGTGCTGGCAAAATCAAGCCTGGAACCCGTTCGAAAACGGAGGATGTTTGTCTACACTTTCATTGAAGCTATAGGCCAATATGTCATTTTTGTATTGAATTAGGACCGTATTTGGCCAGTACGAGGAGAAAAGGAGATTAATATAAGACGGCTGTAGATTTGAAAGCAATCTTAACCGTGCGGCGAAATAGCGGCGGTATTTTCCAAATTTATCTTAGATTTTTTTCAGAGGTACTCACACAACGCGAGGATTTTAGTTCCTAAAGTAATATATTCTTGTATGTGCGTTTGAAATTACGGACAGAAATTTTGGAAATTAGGGATTGCTGTTCTAAAAATCCGCAGAAAAGACAAATGCATCTATTATGTAAATAAAAAAATGTAGGGGAACTCTCAATTTTTGTGTCTTAAAAAAAATGATACAATTCTGGGTTAGTAGTGTGTGTCTGCGTTTTGTGGCGTCGGTTTGAGGTTGGAAACTAGTTTTTTTCATTTGGGGGGGCACCTTTTTGAAATTTGCATAGGGCACCAAAATGGCCAGCAGCGGCCCTGGCTGCTATGGCCAGTCTTTCTCTCTGACAACACAAATCAAGGGACACTGGACACAACAGAATCAACCTTCAATTTATTAAATGTCATGAAAGTGAGGTTTGTCAAACCATCAGAACTCTCAATCATCAAGAACAAAGGATATACGGAATGGACACAGTCATGTGAAGGAGCTCATACTACTTTTATCCAAACCCATAACAAGATTAATCAACCAAGTCAGTTTCCCCGGAATTGTTCCAAATTGATGGAAGTCAGCTGCAGTCATTCCAGTATTCAAAAGCGGAATCTCAATTGTGTTGCCAACTTCAGACCCATCAGCATTCTTCCAATAGTCTCAAAAGTAGCCGAGAATTAGTAGCAAACCAAATCATTTCACATTCAACACATCTTCTCATGGTCTACACCGATGCAGTTTGGCTTTAGACTAGGGCCGGGAATCGATTAAAAAAAATTAACTAATTAATCGCAATCTGAAAAAAATTAATCGGCGATTAACTTTGATTTTCGCATACCCTTGTTAAATGCAACTAATCACATTTTTTCTTCGTTTGAATGTTTTAAATTGTATATAGACATTTTGAATGAGTTGATCATCTTATTTAACTTAAATAGGTCTAATTTATGTGAAAGCTTTGATGAATTTATTTTTAAAAGCACCAAATAATATATCTTAAAAGAATACGATGGGTCCTTTTATGAAGTTAGAGGCCTGTTTGTCTAGCAGAACGGCCATTTATGATGAATGAGAGATCGTTCAGATACAAACAATTGATGTGTGGACAGAGCAGTAGAAGAGCGCGGCATAGACGTGGAGTGGAGGGAGAAGGCGCAGTGAGAACGCAACAGGAAAGAGCACGGAAACAGACGGTCGCGGGAGTAGCCTACGGGGGGCCGTGGGGAACCAGACCGGT